>JBBMJY010000010.1:16350810-16402707 GCA_037833715.1 Toxotes lorentzi
AAAAAAGGGGGAAAACCTGTGTAAAGAACCAAACACAAGACTGTCATCTAAATGTTCAGCAGCGATGGAAAGTGATAATAAAAGACAACATACACAATGTGATTTCCAAATAAGCTGGCAGACTCTTTGGGGGACATCACATCGCCATCCTGAATTTATACACTAAGGGGGGAATCCCCAAACACTTCTCTACGTGAGGTAGGGACTTAAACCTTAATCCCCCCTGGAAGGCTCCTGCAGCCGCACTTTACGCACACACTTGACGCACAATTACATGTTTTCAAACGTACAACAGAGGATAAAAGTGGAATGACTGATTTTGTGCTGCTGCGAAAATAATAATTTGTTGTCTGCCCCGCACTGGTGGCTTCTCTGAATAAACTGTTAAGTGGTAGACTGTGTGACTTTTGAAAAAAAAAAAAAAAAACCTCCAGAGTTTGCGCTCATTCTTTCGTTTCCCTGAGAGACGTATTGATAAATATCACCATGTGTGAAATGGAGAAGGAATAATATTTAATCTGCAGTCTGCACAACCTGCGAGCTCTGAAGCAGAAACTCTACACTCAGTTCTCCATTTGAGCTCATACCTATCAAAGTCCGCCATAACCCCGTCAGATTATCTTCTTTAATAATGGGCAACTGAAAGCAGGACTGTAATATTGGGATGAAAGTAATAGATTTCCACTTGCTCAGAGATAAAAGAGAAGTGAAGAGAGGAGGGCGCTTTTGGTATTGTTGGGAGGCCTCTGGTTGTTTGTGTTTAATGATGGAGCCCTTTGTTGGGGATTCCCACATTTCCTGCCTCTAATCGTATTGATACCTCGGGGCAGAGCGGGACTGGGTCCGGACTGGGTGGGCTATACGGTACCAGCAAAGCTGCAGATGATTTCCCAAATTCATCACGCATGTCTTCAGATTGGAAACAGGCCCGTGCGCGTTGTGTGGTTTCAATAAGGCCAGAGCAGGAGCGTCAAATCACTACAAAAGCTGAAGGTATGGCACTAAGGCTGCGAGCATCTGACACCAAAACTCGGAAAGCCACGTGTTGGAGTCATTTCTGGGGACAAACGGCTCCGGCGGCCGATGATGGACAAGACATTTCCAGAGCTGACAGAAGGAGATCATGTGTTCTACCAAACTGTTCTGCGCACACGCAGTTGGTACTGAATGTTTCCCCATGTTCCATTTGCAGATATGGCCTCCAGTTTTTATTCTGGTAATTTTATAGGACCTCCCGTCATAAAAGCCATGCAACATTAAATCAGGGGCTCAGTCTAAGGTGTTTTTCTTCTTTTCTTTTTATAAAACAGGCGAAACATGGAATCGTTCAAATCAATAAGGCTTCTCTCTTTTTTATCCAGAATTACGCACACGTTTTAACAATAATAAATCTGCTATCAAACAAAAACGGCCATTGTGGAAATCTTATTTGTTTTGTAACGCAGATGAATAAGTGGGAGACTGAGCAGCCACCACGGGCTTGGTGTAATAACATCATTTGGCAGGAACTAAACAGGCCTGGGGGATCTCACTGGATCATTCTGGATAAATGAACCTACATCCGCGCAGGTCAGAAACAGGGTTAGATGAAGCTGTTACGGGCTACTTCAGTTGAAATGTTTTCTTATCTCAGTGAAAACTTGAAGCCGTTTGCATGATTCAGAGAATGATAAAAAAAAAAAAAAAAGAAGAAGAAAAGAAAAAAAGTGAGTGTTTTTCATTGGGAGAGGTTGAAACTGCTTCAAAGAGCCGAGGTTGTTTTCACATAATGCCCCCCTCTCTCATCTTGATTCCCTTAAAGTCTTGGCAGTGCAGTGGACAGTAATATAACGTGTAATTTAAGGTATCATGAATCATAACTGCATGAAACAAAGTCAGACAACGCAGAGGTGCTGAGCCAAACACACACACACACACACTCACACACATACGCGCGCACTCGCGGAGTTTGGGGGGAGGATGTGTGTGTGTAAATTTCACGAGCTGAACTGGTCATTAACACAAAGTTTATGGGCTGACAAACAACTCCGCAACATACAAACTGATGCAACCTGTTCCCTGTGTCTCATCAGCTCACCCTGCTCTTGTCTCCGAGGACTTTGTCTCAGTCATCGTTGCGCCGTGTGGACTCAGTTATTAGGGATGACTCATCTGTATGTGAAGTCCCATCAATCACAGGACAGCGACACCCTGACCGTGTGGCGACATCTTGTGGTGTAAAGGTGAAATGGCCCATCTGGTTCAACCAGAGTAGACAAAATATGAGAAACACCTCTCAGTTACAAATAAATAAATAAACATCATAACAATCATAATAATCAGTATTTAAATTATTTCAACAAACTAGAACAGGAAGCAAACTTTAATGGTGGGCTGTGGTTTTAGCCTATAGCTACATTGGTTGCAGCTCATTAAGTGGCTAAGGGAGCATATTTTGGTTAAGAAAAAAAAAGTTTTATATAGTGCCAGACCTGAGTGTAACTCAGCCAAACATTGTTCAGTCCCACTGAGATGTATTCTACACTTTAATGGGGGTTTACATTTCATGAAATGCAGCTTTAACGAACATGGCATCTTGGATTTGCGCATTTCACTCAGCGTTAGCATCATGTAATCAATTCAGAATATATATATGATTCTATTATTCTTATTTAGGGAGACTTTAAAACACCTGTCCAGGGTCAACGTATAAAAATAGCTAAAAATTAAAGTTTAGGTGGAATTTAACAGGTTAAAACTATAACATGAATAAAAATGGCTAGCAGTTGAGCCTGGTTTGGACTCATTTTATCTAGGCCAGTAAAAGTCTAACAAATCCTTAAGTTAGTACAAATGAAAACTATAACTGGCCTTGTACATTGAGTGAAACAACACCTGTGGAGAGTCCACCTGACTGCAATACATTCACTGGATTAGCTGATTAGATGCAATTTATTTATAAGTCTTTCTTTTGTAGCTGGGGTAAGGCCTTATTTTCTAACTAAACTGATCATGATGTGGGATGCACCAGGGCTTGGGTGGTTTACCACCTCAGCTAAACAGTTTACTGGGAGAAACCTTGAATTTCTTCTGATCATTAACAGTGATGAGCAATTCAGGATTTAAACCATCCAACATACAACATATGTTTTACATCAAGGCTCTGATTAATGATCAGATTATTTCATTAAAGCAACATTGAAGATTTTATAAGGAAACTGTAGCATTTGTTCATCTCCTGTAACTTTTACTTCACGGTTTGTTGGCACTCAGGCTCTGAAACTTTACGGTCTGAGTAAAGCTGCAGAGTCCCAATGCACTTTGTGAGATTTGCAACAGAAAAAAACACAGGCCAAGGTCAAATACTACTTGAACTTCAGTTCAGCTCATGAACATGTTTATATGTTACCTGAATAAATAAAATTACAATACAGGAGATTAAACAACTTTTGATGTTTGGGAATAAACACTTGACAGCAGGGTGATGATCACACTGTTATGTTTAACCAGTTAAGGATGCAATTTGAATATAATCAACAGTTATAATGCTCAGATTTTGTGTACTTAGAGCTTAGCTAAATACTCTCCAGCCTCTGGTCAATGTTGGGTTTTACTGATGAAGCAATTTAAATAATTCCTTGGCTTTTCCAATAGAGGGCGCTCTTACTCCAATAATGATTGTCTAGTTACCAAAGAAACTTTTGATCACATTAATTTCTAAGCTTTTAAAGATCTGGGATGGATAAAGACTTTTATATATATACAGTCACCTGTCTTAGTACTTTTAGGGTCCCGTTTGGGTTTTGCATGTCCATTGCCTGGTGTGGCAATCTGCTCAAATACAATCATGCGGTCAAGT
Source organism: Toxotes lorentzi (assembly GCA_037833715.1). NCBI lineage: Eukaryota > Metazoa > Chordata > Actinopteri > Toxotidae > Toxotes > Toxotes lorentzi. The sequence continues at coordinate 16,354,649 of JBBMJY010000010.1, forward strand.
GAACTGAATGTCATCTAAAACACAGAAACACACTGCGCTTTGGTCAGAGTGTCAGGATGCATCAGTGCTCTGCTGACCTCAGTGAGCATTTTTCTCTATGCCTTGACGCTGAAAACTACTACCCACGCCAAATGCCTGTGGAACGCACAGCAGAAATTTCCAACATTATTTTGTATTGGGACTGACAGCGGCGGTTGGTCTGCAGTTTCGTGTTCACCCCTGAGCTCTCTGTCAGACGGGGGCCTGAGGATGGAAGGAATGCAGATGTACTGTTTCAAAGCGCAGCGAGTACCATGTTGACTGATTTTCGGAGGTCAGGGTGCTGGCTGGAGCGACAAACAAGCTATTAAACCATAGCATGTGATGTAAAAGTTACAGGGGAAAGTTTGTTTGTTTTCTCCTGCCTGCCTGGTTGCACAGTCCATGATGTTTGATGAGGATAAACAAGATGACACAAGCTTAGATTGCAGCCATGCAGGCATATGTATGACACATCAAAGCTTTGTTCAGAATCTTCTGACTTCCTGTTTTCTCCCTCCTGTATGGGATGCTAATCTTCCACTGTCATCATCTTGACTGGCAGTGCTTTGACATGTTATAGCTTGTCCAAAAGGGACACTGTGGCATTTCACTGAAAAAAATGCCTGTGATATGAAGAGAGTTTGTTTAGACTGGGATTTCTTCAGAGAAATCAAATAAAAAGACATGATCTGAGTTGCAGGGTTAGGTCACGTAAGCGGGCAGATGGTCATGAATCTGGGCAATGATACTCCTGAATTCCAGTGTATAAACACGCCCAGGAGGGCTGTGGCCACACACTTTCTTTCATGAGGTTTTCCCAAAGTCTGGATGTATGAAATATCAGAGGTCAGCAGGAACAGACCACCTGGTTTTGGTAATCCTGAAGAAACACAACTGTAAGACAGTTTGCTTAGACTAAAACTCTGGACAGCCAAACTTCTCCACTTACTCACTGGGTACAATTTTTCAAACAGCTGCAAAATTTTTCAAAATTTTCATACTGAGCAAGATATTCACACACTCTTTCTGTCATAGTAAGGAGGTGTAACATTTGTCAGAACTGTTGGTGTGGCACAAGAGGACCACAATAAATTATTCTTTGACATCTGAAGCAAGTGGTTCGGTCACATGCTTTGACCTCGCCGAACTCTTGTGAGCAGAGAGGGCCCACACGGCAACTGGTCCCAGAACACACTGGGGTCACGACCCCTGGGTGCTCGGGTGTGTATTTAGAGGTCTGGCTGCGACATTGAGGGACTGGTGTTCTCCCAACACAGGCCCCTTCATAATCCATCAACACTCCACTGACAGAGAGACAATATATGCACACTTGTGCACGAGGACATTTGTAGAAGAATGACTAACTTTGTTTGATCTTACTTCTTTTCTATTTCGAACTTGACTTTGTACTTTTTTTTAAACATCTTTTAATGAACTACATGAATGACCTTGGATAAATAAAAAGTTGAATCAACTAATTAATAAACTTATACAAATGTTCTTTTAAAATAATAACAATGGCAACATTTTATATCAACCAAAAACACCCACTGACTCTCTGAGCCTCATATCTAAAATCAGCTCAGTCATTCTTACAAATGCTCAGCCTGCATGTATACGCAGACTCATAAGTGATGCATGCTGCAAGATAAACCATGCAGACATGGCTTCATACATGCATTTGCTAAAGTTTCACACACCGTCTGAAACATAAACACACACCGGTCCCACTCGGCCACCTGATCCTGACACCCTCAGCTGTGATGCTAAACACATTCCAGGGATGACTCCCACCATACAAGTTCAGAGCTGACAGATACATTCCTCCACTGGCATGCCATCACCCACCTGGCCTCTTTTTCAGCTTCCACATGTTTTGGAAGTCCACTGTCCCAAACTCTTCTGACCTCCATGACCTCTCTGACATCCTTTGACAGCAGACCACTAAAACACAGGTGGAGAGTGGATTGATTTAGACACAGAGTAGTTTATATTTGTTTCAGTTATGGCTGAAGTTGTGCCCTCTCTGCTGTTTATTTTTTACAGCTAATGTCTTGAGAACGTATTTTGGTTGGAATGAGACTGTTTTCTCTGGAAGCGTGTGGGCAGGGCAGGATGACGGATGGCAGGTTTTTCATTCTGCTCTCTGGCACATTCATGCAAAGCCAGATGTACAGTACTGCACCAAAGTTTTCTTCCATTGCATGATGTGTACACTACATGGACAATGTACGATGTAACTCACGCAGACTGTGCCACATTGTTCCAGGTCAGTTGTTGAGGCTAATGGCATCTTGTTGAACGCCTAATATGAGTAACTGTACAGTGTTCTCACAGAAGGGAAACAGCTCCTCTGCAAGATTTCCTCACTCTGATTTAACAGAAAAAGCTTCAATTAAAGTCATTTGGCTTACATGTGTAACATGTAATATCCAGGCCACAAAGCGACACTGCACTCAACATGCACAAAACCCAATTTACTTAGCAATTGATCATTTGCTAAGACCTGCTGCTGTCACTTACTGTTCCTTTGCCAATAAAGCTTGGCAGATTTAGCACTGTTTTCCCATACTTTGTTTTTTCCTTTTTTTTGTGTTCATGGGAATGAAAAGACAAGTCATAACAATAGATGACAAAGATCTGACATAGAACAAGAAACAGGGGTCTTACATATGCACTTGATGTCTGCATTACAATGTTGTGATAGAAGACTGAGCCTAAAGCTACATATCCCAAAGCAAGAAGTCAGCATCCTCACTTGTTAATTACCCATGGAGAAGACATAGGTGAAAAAAAATAGCATTGTACCTGTATTGCAGCATAGAGCTAGTTAGTCTCAGTATTATAAGTATGATAAGGAAACATGTATAACCCTCTTTAACTGCTGGAGTTACATAACTGCACAAGCAGAGATTCAATTATTTTCAAGCTTTATTGTTTGTATTTCTAAACAGTGTGTAATGTAACATAATATGAAGTTACATAAAGTAGTGAAACGTAATGTTTGGCTGGAGTTGAAGGGGTGAAAACTTCCTTGAATCCGTTACAGCAGGATTGAGCTGCTACTGTTAACCTATACTCTGAAATACAGTGGAAGCACAGCTGGCACCCATGCAGTGAAGGAAAACTATACAGTTGATGTGCTAATCATGAATGGGGCTTTTTTTTTTTTTAACATAACCTATAACCCCACAAAATATTGTAGGTGTTGTGTATTGTGTAAGTAATGCTATTGTAGCTAGTAAGCTATAATTGGACAGTTGCAGTTCAGGGGTTTAGTGAATGGTCAGTTCTCCTGGTGTTAACTTTATTCAGCCTTCTGACTTGTCATTTTTTTTGTTTTTTGATTTTTTTTTTTAAATTAGCACATAAAACTGTGCTCTGCACATAGCATGTGAACTTTCATCACAGGTGGCCAGAGCAGTGTGTTTGCCAACAGTGGCTCCAGTGTGTCAGGGTGCTGATGAACAGTGATGGTATCTATGCTGACGGACTCACAGCAGCTTCCCTTTGTGTTTCCTCGGGATGGGTGTCCTATGATGGGAAATCCAGGTCACCTGCCAACTCAGTCCCTTGCGCAACCCTGAATGTAAGTATGTATCCACACACGTAATCACACGTAAACATGCACATGAATCTGTTGATGGTTATGACAGCTCTAACAGCTGGAGTCATGAGAATTTTGAGACCTATAAACTTAAAAAGAACAGCTTAAAAAACCCTTTCCTTAATGTTTAATCAGCAACCTTGCTTCTCCCTTCACTGAAACCAATGGGCGTATCCACACTTCATTCTGACACTGTGATCTTGAAAAGTAACTGTGACAAAGGGCATACATGTTCTGACAAGCTCCGCACGTTGGCATAATGACTTAACATTGTTTACAGGATTCCTCAGGAACATTTATAGCTGTTGTCAGCTGGAGAGAAAAGGATTTATGACCAGCTATGACAGTTTATTGACTGTAGGCTTTAGAGATGGAATGTCTTTTATTAGTGTGTGGGAAAAATGGTGAACTTGGCTATGAAAATGTCCAAAGATTTGCCAATTATAAAGAATGCATTTCCCAACAGCTCTGGTGTCCAAGCCTATTTTTGCCTGTCCAACTGACTGATAAGTCAAGAAAAACAGAGACGAAAGAGAAGGCCTCTTATCTTTTTTGTCTTTGCTTTCCAAGCTGTGAGATCATCTGGCAGTCAAACTGATTTCTTTCTTTTTTTTTTTTTTTAGTGATGAAGTCTTTACTGCTTTTGGCTTTACTTAACAGTTTCACACTACAGAATCGAGAAGGAAAGAGGAGGTGTCATTTAATGTAAGTCAAAGTCAGATTTAGAGAGGTGCTGTACAAGCTGTTCTAGTAAAGAGAAGTGATGTTTCCTGTTACAACTCTATAAGGTTAATGCAACTTTACAGCTTTTAGACAGTTTTAAGACAATTCGGATAGGAAATCACACCTCTTCCACTCTAATGATGAACCCCCCACCCCACACATGGTCGTTTGCTCGACTTCCTCATGTTCACACTGTACACCTGTACCTACATTCACCACGATGGTGGTGTCGTTTGCAGTGAAAATTCACATGCAGTGTTGAGAGCACCTAAAACTATTTGGCCGTGGATTTTGGACAAAACAGAGCTATGGTCCCGTTATCCTATTTTATTTTGTAAAACAAAATAAAAGTCTGATGTGTGAAGGTATTTTATTGTGTTTGCCTGTTTTACACGCTCTCCAGGCTTATGTGTGCATGTGTCTGCTTTCCCCTTTTAATCTCTTTAGAGAGGGGATTGAGAATCGCCCCATGTACCTCCTTCACCCAGTACCACGGCACACGTGTTCACAGCACAATGAAGACATTGAGTGGAGCCATCATCCCCCTGCACCCCTGTTACCCATAAATCTTCCCAGTGGTTCAGAGAAGAATTCCTGCAGACGTCTGGACCTCAGTCCTGTCTGATCTGATCATGTTGGGCTTAAACACTGACACACACATACAGTCATGTGCACACACACCAGCACACAAACACTGAAATCATTTTGCCACTGACTTCACAATGATATTTTTGGAAGTTTGAATCCTGAGAGAGAAAAAAGAAAATGTTCATGTTAACAGTTGGACCAAATATTGACAGTAAAGATGTCAGACTGGACCTGAGCTAAAATAAATCCTCCTAAAGGGGATGATAATGCAAACAACGTGTGAAAGAAAGTCACAAATCAATCCAAGCTACGCTGTTCAAAAAAACCAACTCTATTTCATCTTTCCTCAAGACACACACTCTTTTAAACACACACACAGACACCAAACACATGTAACACACACTGCTTGGCAGCAAAGCCTCAATCACACGATACAAAAATCCCTCACACGCTGCACCAGCTATATGGGATCTTTTCTACTGAATTCTTTCTTTTGTGCAATTCAAGCTTTGTGAAAAGCCAAGAGATTTTTTCCCCCCATCTTTTTAAGCCCATGACTTTATGAGAGGAGTCATGTGAAAGGGAAGTAAAACAGGCTACATGTTCAAATAAACCACATCCTTTGAAGTCTGAGTAGCTATAAATCAGCACCTATGTCAATGCAAAATATTTTCTCTGACCACAGTTCAGTGACATGTAAGTGATGTTTCAATCCCATTGGTCTATTTAAAGGGTCCACACACTGTCTTCCCTCAGTTTTGGAAAATGTGTTGTTAAAATGGTGTGTGTGTGTGTGTGTGTGTGTGTGTGTGTGTGTGTGTGTGTGTGTGTGTGTATGCATGGACAGCCATCCAGCATTAAGGACCAGAATAAGTGGCGCAACGAAATTCATGTGTCTTTGCCAAATGATTGGTTATGATGCTCAGTGATGTATTGACAGCTCCATAGCTACTGTAGCCTGTGAGCTAACTGCTAACACATTAGCCAGCCAAATAAGCATTAGTCAGTCAAAATAGCTTCCTGAGTTTTTTCTTGGTACTGTGCTGTTCACCCCTCTCTAGTATTTGTTCTTTGAATTATACATGATTTCTTTCAATAAAGAGTATTGTGGAAGGTGGAAAATGCTCTGAGCTAATGAGTTAGCACATTGGCTAGGAAAGGAAACTCGAGCTAACCATTCTCCCCTATTTGGTGGAGCAGTTTATACTCTAACAGTTTTTGACGGTGTACCTGGACTAATAAGCTATAATAGCTCTGGACACTCTGACTCTGGTTCCCTCAGTAGTCAGTTTGGCTTGGTGTTGGTCAACATTACAAATTCCCATGTTGAACTCCATGTAAACTATTCAAATTGATTTCTCCCCAGAGAGTGAGCCCACTAACTATAACAGTTGTGCTGGAATTAACTGATTTTAATCTCACAGTTTTAAATTTGAAATGCCTGGGCTTTGAGTGTTTTAACAGTACTGTGTGTGTGTGTGTGTGTGTGTGTGTGTGTGTGTGTGTGTGTGTGTGTGTGTGTGTGTGTGTGTGGAACACACACTCTGTTGTCTCTAATGCGTTTTTACTACGCAAGCATGTGTTTCAGGGTGTATGTAATGCTGCTGTGAGTGTGTGTCAGTGTATGAGCCTGTACAGTATATACTTTCTGCCCATATGTGAGTGAGGCGACTGTGATTAGAGGGTGGCACTCCAGTGTTCCCTTCGGGCCAGTTCACCCTGTTATTTTCCCCTCGTCGGCCCGTGCTCTCAATAGGGAGGGTGGGAGGGTGGGTCCGTGACCTCCCCTTCCACGCACAACCACGGGAGAGGGAGGCACCCGTTTCACACAACCCTCTTAAGTGTCCACAGAGGTGCCTTTGAGTTCACAAGACCCCCTCAGGCCTCCGCAGCCCCCAGCAGAACTCCACGTATCTCACAAAATAGAGCTTATCAAAGCTCTGGGCCTCCAAGCTGAATTCTCTGCTCTCTCCTCCTCACTGTGACACAACCAGTTAACATGTACTCTTCACTGTAGTCCATCTGGACTCATGGAAGTCATTAAAAGTGATGAACCAGTGACATGAGGCAGGGTCGAGGTAAACTTTTAAGGATTTGGGCTCATTTCCCTTTGACTTTCCAAACTGCAGCAGATAAATTAAAGAGACAAAGAGAGGCCAAGTGGTGACACAAGTAATATGTCTTGAGAGCTTTCTTTGGCATCCCCTCTTCCTCTTGCTCCCACTTCTTTATCCCTCTTTTTTTTCTCTTCCCTGGCTCTTTTTCCCGCTGTCTCTCCCCTCCCTGTTTCCCACCCACAGCATTCAGAAACCTTGAAAGGAAGGCACCACCGTAAAACAAACAGCCCAGGGCCTTGTTTAGCCGGGTTGCCCTGAGAAGGAAGGGAATCATCTGAGGGAGAAAGACGGAAAAAAAAACAATCATAAAATCACCATCGGAAAGCGCACAGTGTAGTCTGCTGTGCTGAAAGTTTGAGGTTTGGGTTCATTAAGCTTTAAAGAGAGTTAAAACAATACTGGACAGTAGAGAGACTATGCTCAAGAGCAGCACAATGACTGGCAAACAATGCTGCGGTCCCGCTGTCTGCACTTGGTGGTCTGATGCTTCCAGCGGAACAAACGGTTCAGACTCCCTGATTCTTTTTGATTTTAAGACAGACATTCAGAGACTTTCAGTAGGAGGGGAACTAGAAACCACAGAGTCAGGACTGGCAGTATAGCAGAAGGGCTTTGGACAGAACAAAGGAATGCATGTGGCAGAATTCACAGTGCAGATCTGGACATTTCTGCTTGTGCTTTACATCGTAGTTTTCCCTCAGCATAAAGATAAACATATATGTACAGCCGTTGACCGTTTACTTGCTAATTGCAGTAGTAGAGTTATATGTTGTGTTTATCAGATATTGTTTTAATGAAGAAAAAATGAATAAAAATACAGTGTCAATCTGAGGACTGAGATTATAACACAAAAGATATTTATCACCTTGCATGATAAATCGTACCCTATAAAGGATTTAAAGTGCCAGTGAAGCGCTGCTTCCCACCATCAGATCAGGACCACAGGGTTTCTATTTAGCTCAGAGGGACTGATTCACCCCTGCAGTCAGAGAAGATTACCATAGAAAATGTAAGGGTTTTCACCTTGAGGCATGGTGGCATCACCACAGGACACGAGTATATGTCTTTAACTGAGGCCATCTAGTCATACCTAGGTAAATACCACAGTTTGAGAATAATCTGCCTCGGTAAATGTATTAAGCTATTTAACCTATTAAAGCTGCACTAATCAATAATTTATTAGCAACTGATTACAAGATTATGTGTGATGTGAAAGGGCTCAGCTGTAGCAACAAACTCACATTGAATCAGTTCCCCTCGGCTCGGCAGAGTGTTTAACAATGATTCAGCTCCTTGTTTTTGATTTACAGCCCACAGCTTTACTGTTTGTCACCACTCTCAGCAGCCTAGTTTCGAGCAGCATAGAGCTGTTTACAGAGAAAAAACTTTGATGAATCTAATATACAGAGAGACAGACGCCTTTTGTAAACAGAGATCACAATATATTTCTGTTAAGAAGATCCCTCAGTGTGCTGGCGTAATGCTGCCACAGGGTGTGATCTGCAATCAGAGACACTGATGTGTAGCACAACAGTGTCGGAAGCTTGTTCCATTGCCCCTTAGCAGCCAAAATAGCACTTATCACAGCTTTAAAAAGACTATTAGTTAACTGTTAGAAGATAGAATATGGGCGTCACATATTCAGAGAATTTTATGACAAATTATGTTGAATTTTATGAGGTGTGACAGTAAAGCCTGTAGTGGCATGATGGTGAGAAGGAACCTTTCAAAAAGATTGTAATGCTGCTTCCTGTTTATTAGTAACGCATATGTTAGTCAGGACATCCTGCTGTATACCCAGCATTGCAAAAGAAATAGACAGCAACTCATGAAATTATGGCATACAAATAACGTTTGCATCATACCGACTTTGTCTGAGTCTGTGATGTTCAGCAAAAATAAATAAATAAATTAATAAAAAAATACAGTTGCATATTTTTATTGAGAGGAAGATTTGTGGTGTTTCTCCACTTTTAATCCTAAAATTTTCAATATGTGTATTTGGAAAATATTGGACATTTTTCTCACTTCTGAAAAGTGATGAAAACCAAGTCAGCTCTATTTACATCCAACATGCATTCAAACATACACCCCACGGTCAGACCAAGCATTCCTGCCTTAGCAGTTCCCAGACTCCCACAGCGCCAGAACTGTAAAACATCATAGGGAACACTAAAATACTCTCCAGAAACACCACTAAAAACACTTAAAAACACACACTCTTCCCACTTGGCTGTCTGGGAAAGACACTGAATGAGCTGATGAGGGAAATGAGGGATACACATAACAATGTTCTTTTGTGAGAATGATATTTTATCCTTTCATAGAGATCAGAGCCTGAATGAAGCCTGCATTTTAGCATTTCTGTTAGATATCTAGCATGCAGACACAGTTCTGGGAAAGTTATGAAGGTTAACAGTCTCACAAGCTTGATACACTTATAGCAATTGTTATACTACATTCGTGGGGACCCATAATTGACATAAGTTATTCCCTAGCCCCTTAGCCTAACCTTAACCATCCCAGTCAAAACCCTTACCCTCCCCATAGCCTAAACCTAAGTCTAGCCTGAACCCTCAAACCAAGTCTTGACCCTCAAACAGTCATTCAAACTTCTGGGGTTCAGCATTTTGGTCCTTACAAAGCTGCTGGACCCCACAAATAAAGTAAAACAAGCCCACACAGAAAGACACACACCCACACACACACACACGTAGCACAACAGCAGGGTCACATACAGTAAAACAGAAAGGAGAAACTGAAACAAACAGAAAGAGATGCAACGCACATACATGTATGAAAGGAAAAACAAGATACAAACCTTCAGATACAAACCACAGAAGTGGTACACAAAATGGCACAGTCTTCTGACTTAGAATTGTGGCTGAAAGTTTGTATGTGACTGAAGCTGAAACACTAATCTGGGTCAAACCTCACTCCGTGCTACTCGTGGCACCCTCACAGTTTCTGCAAAGAGTAGGAAGGCTTTGTGTTTCTGCAATAATTTCAGCAAAAACTATTTCTAGTGTCAGTTTTACAGACAGGGGGGCATGTAGTTTTCACAGGGACAATAGATCACTGTGGCTCAGCCTGTCACTTCTGAGCTGCTGGTAATCAGTCAGCTCTGGATTTCTAATGTCATGACGCTGAGGGTCTTGCAGACACAGCTTCCCACAGTATGCTGTCATAACATCCTCCAGGCATCAGCTCATAATGCAGTTTGTTTAGGTTGGGTTGGAGGTATTTATGGGCAGTTTTTAAGGAGGAAACATGGGGCTTGTTAATATCATAGCAGAGATGATGGGAATCCAAACACAGAGCGAGGCAAAGGGCTACTTCACTTCTGAAAAAGAAAACTGCAAAGAGCTAGTAAAAGCACAGATTCCATGATTTCAGACCAATTTTCTGTTTCTTGTTCTGTGTGCTGATATTTCATTGTTTCCCCGGACACAGAGGCCCCAGTTATCTCTGACTGTTTGACTCAGTATTAATCAAATACAGTTCATTTAAGAATGTTATCCCCATATTTACCAAACTGGGAGTGTGAGGGTAGTTTCTCCTGTCGCGTTGTACTAGCTATGATTAACCAGGACATAAGACAGAAGAAGTGATAACGAGGAGGCAGAGGCCCTGTTTCTGAGGAGAAACATGACTTGTTTGCAGTTGGCTGACTTATCTTATCAAGAATCACATGCTCTGTTTAGTATCTCCTTCAAGAGATGCAGAAAACAGGTTTACAGGATATTTTGGAACCCTATAGCCCCGCATGCTCATACCTGTTAGCTATAATGTGATCTCAGTACCCTGACACAATGACTTCCAACCACAGCTCTTGTTCCCCAGGGGGCATTTCTGCTCTGCAAGGTGGTCGCCATGGAAAAATAGTTGAGTAGTTCAATTTGAGTAGTGAATAAACAGTTGAAACAGTTTACAAAAACATTGGATAAACACTCATGCACAAATAGTTAGCTAAGTGTAATGTATAAATGATTGATGTCCAGCTCCTGTCACTGAAAATGGTAGCAGTACAAATTCTAATTTGACCAAACCAATGTTCAGTTGTATGACAAATTATTGTTAACAATATCCACTTTTATACAGAGTTAAATTACTTCCAGTTTACAATTAGTTTGAACACACTTGGAAAATGGTTGGTGGAGCTGACACAGCCTGTATGTTTAATTGTACTCACTGACACTGTGTATATCACAAGCAAATTTTCATTTTTAAGTGCCATTCTTGCATATGGCCAAAAATGTTTTTTTTTTTAATAAGTCTTGTCAAGTCTCAAAATAAAAATCCATTTTAATGCATATTTTTGCCCAGCACACTATTGCCTGTTACTCTTCGACTGATATATTGTAAAATCAGCAAGCGGTGGAGCCAATGAGCATTTGCGTTTGGTTTTTTTTCGCGTCATAACAATAGTGAGAGGCACATTTATAGCAAACACATCAGCTGTTGACAAGAAATGACCTCATTAAGGCACTGACAGCTTCCAGCTAAACATGCCTGTGTGATGCGGTTGACAGCTGACCTGATACCCACAGCTACCACAGGCCTCTGCACAGTTTGCAGAGCATAATGTGTGTATCTGTGATTTAGAATTACTTTAAATGAGAACACTTCATGTCCTCCTAAGGGGCAACAACATTTTTTTCCTGGCCTTATTCGTTTAAAGTGAATATCAAGGAAACAAAATCATGCCAATGATGTATCCAATAGCTCAGCAATAACACAACACTCAGCGCCACACACGAGTGCACGCACACTTCCTTTAAGACTCAGCTGAATGTACAGTCACCTCAGCCACAGAAATAACAAGCTATGTTGCAAAGCAACACATGCTACTTTCGGAAAAAATAAATAAATTCTTAGTCGTCCGAGCTTATGTAACTGAGATAATTAAAATTTGCTCAGCGTTTTTTAATCTGCTCTCATCAGATGAGGTTTGTATTTAGGAAAAAATAAATACATTTTGTCATGAACAGGCACGGTGAGTGATGATGGCACTTTTTTGGATAAGGCTATGAGTGAACAATAAGAGCAGTGATGAAGGATTCTTCAGGGCTCAGACTCCAGAGGTGAACAAGGACATGATTATTAATTATCAAGTGAAGGCAGAGCAGCCAGACAGGACAAAAGAAAGACAGACGGAGCAAGTGAAAGTGCACAGTTTGTAAAAGAAAAGAGTTGTGGTCTCTTGTTCCATCTCCATGGTACTGAAAGTGTTTTCTCCAGACCTGGCCCTGTGCCTATCCAAACACTCCTGTCTGTGCCTTCCCCCAACCCCACAACCTTTCCACTGACCCTCAGATGTCACACAAGGCCACAGCTGCATCCCAAATCTGAGAAAAAAGAGTATGCAAAGGCTGTGGAGGGCACTTACTCCCCTTTTAGATAAAGGGGAGGATCTTTATGTCCACTTGTTACAGGCCAAAAATTGAGTTCTGCCTCAGAGTGCAGTGTTTCTGCCCTGTCACCCCATGGCCCTTTATTCTTGGAGGAGGAGGGAAAAACGAGGGTTGGATCGAGTTTATATCTACAGCTGGGAGGTCAGCTTTCCTCTGGGACAATGTGAGGATATGAGTGTTTGATGACAAGTTATGATAAGGGACTCCATGTGTGTATACGTGTGGGGGATGTGTATGGTAATGGGTACAAGGGCAGCCAATCTTTTTTTCACTCCCCTTTTCTGAAGACTTTGGTCAAAGTCTTTACCGCCTTCGTATTTTATTTAAATTGCGAGAGTGAACAGCCACATCTATTTAATGATCACTTAATAGTGTTATGCTATGAGTGACTGTGCCTTGAGAAAGACAAAACAGACAGCTTATGTTAATATTTTACTCTATACCTCCCCCACACTGACAGTTACGTGACAGTACTTCTGTGATCTATTTTTAACCACGTTTGACTCTTGTCATGCAAAATGCTTGTACTCACACCACTGATCACCTTTAAATTCTCTTTCATAATACTTCTACACTGTACACAAGTAAGCAATTAAACCACTAGAGCACAGAAATGTAACTTAGAACCTAATCCAGAGTATCCAGACATGAGTATAATTTTACATCAGTCCAAAACAGTTCATACGATTGCCCTAAAAAGCTTCACACTACTAAATCTTGACCACATTCTGAATGTCACTATTAATAAAACTGCACAATTACAACCAGGATGTTACTGTGAGTCAAAGTTCAGAGACCAGGATGTGTGTCTGTGTGATGTGGTAGATAATGAAATATTAAGTTTGCCTCTTACAAATACATTTGCCTACAGGTTATAAACCAATCGTCTACAAGTGGTTTACAACCTGTTGCTCCACGGGACCTATGTGGTCATGTTGCTAGTATTTTTTGAGATTTCAGCAGTTACTTTGGTGAATACAGTTTGACCAAAAACAATGGAACTGGTGGTCGAGGCTCTATAAACAACAGGAGTAATATTTTACAGGGATGCTAGCGACTGTGAGGGTGTAGTTAGGTAGTAAATCGCTTTGAGCTGACTGCAAACATTAGCCTGCTAACATCTCACAATGTAAATGTTGACATACTGATGTTTAACCTGCCTGCTAGTTTTCTATGTTAACATGCTAACGTTTGTGTTTAGTGCTAATTAGCACAAACACAAGCCGATAGTTGCTGAGGCATCTCGGTCTGGACCAGACTGCTGTACGACCAGCTGAACCAGCACTGTCTTCCACGGATTCATGATACCAGTGTGACTAAAAAACGTTATAGTAAACCACAGCTTTCACTTAAGCTGTCCATGATCAGTTCATTAAACCCTGAGATTTTTTTAACCCTGAGAAAGTATCATCAGTTGAACAGCTGAACAAGTAATAGGACCAGCTCAGGCTTTAGAGTTACCGGCCACACTGGACCTGAAGAGGCTGGACCTGAAGAGTGACAGAAATAGCACAGGTCACGCTATTTGAACGTGAAGGAATAAACTGTTTCCTGTTTTGTTGAGCCCATATTGTTTGTGCCTCTCTCACACTGACAATAACGTCCTCTTTCTCTGTGATGACGAAGAGCCAAATGGTCCAACTGTTTCCACGTTGACTTATCAGAGCTGGACTGCGTCATACGAATGAGCAATCAAAGCCAGTTTCCTGGTCACACTTTAATCTGTTGTTTCTACATAAATCGAAAATAAACTGGTATACTGACTGTTAAAGAGTTTTTTAAGGACTGTTCTTGCTCCTGGTTGACCTCAGGCTGCACATTTGCAAACTGTTTACACTCACTGGCTATGTGGCTTCTACATGTACACCCAAACTCCATGAATCAAATGACAGAACAGCTCTCAAAAATTTTGATGTCGTGTCCATTGCTGCCACAACTATAATTCCATCTGAGGGGAATTTGGGCAGTTTACGGTATGTAACTGTCCTGTTTCCTGTGCAATCAGAGGAAATGAAGAGGACTCATCTGTGGCCAGTGAGGCCATGTGTTTCCTGAGCTGCCTTCAATAATGAGCAAACACATATCCTTCTGCAAAGCATTTATCTGCTCCCAGAGCCCACATCAAGGTCTCAGACTGTCCGCCAAACAATGGGCTCAGGAATCCCACTCTCTGCTCTACAAGAAATCAGGTAGTAATTTAGATAGCTGTATCTCTAAGTCTAGACATACAAGGCATGTCAGTGCTATCACTTGTTGAAACAATGCAGTGTTAATTGCTATTAGAGTGACTCAGGGAAAACAACAAACACTGAGCAGAGACAGGGAATTTTAACATTGTTTAAGAGAATTTGCAGATTAAACCTCTGATTACTGGTGTTTGCTCTCTACTATGTCTGGGATCTGAACCCATTTGTCTTTGTAGAAGGTAAATCATTTATAAATTCTAATGGAAAGAGCATATGAGAGAAAGAGAAACAGAAAAAAAACCCCACTATTCTGGATGCCAGCTCCGGCATTAGGGGGATTTTTGGGATCAGATGTATCAGCACTAGAATCTAGAGGGTCAAGAGACACCCACGACATTCCAGACCTTCACAGTCAGAACAAAACAAGTAAATAATGACTTCCTGTCAAAACTGCATTGCAAGAACTGTTACCACTTCCTTTCATTTCCCGTCTCATCTTTCATGTAGACTTGTAAAAATCCCAATGGACTGTCCAAAATCCCAAGCCGAACAGCGTTTTCAGTTGAGCACTTTGGACCAGCCCCAAACAGCAGAGAAGTTAAAGGAGAGGAGAAGAAGGCAGGAAAAGGAGGCATGGGTGGAGAAGGTTAAAAGTGGGCCCTCTGTGAAGAATGGTTATTTTGGAGTTGTATTGTGCAGGGAGGGTAATTCTAAAGTCCTGTGCTTTACTGTAATCTTTTGCAAAGTGAGAACCCTTATGTGGTTAACCAGCCATTACTGTCTACTGCTGCTGCTCTTGGCACAAACCAGCTGATGGAACAGGAAAGTAAAAGTCTGGCCTTTAGGCAAAAGTTGATATTTCAACTATTTCATTTGAATTAGGCCTTTTTAAAATATGTAGTAAAATGGGAAGAGACAGAGATAGCTCAAATAACTGTGGTGGTTGAAAGATATGCAAAGATACTCACAGTAGAGCAAACCAGTGAGGTTCTTTATGCACAAGAATAGATTGGTGCCAACCATACTGGTTAAGAGGATGTACATACAGGAATAGCATTTGCATTAAAAGAGGAAATAACTTCAAGCTAACCCCTTAATCCATGCAGCTTGCCAGTACAGTACTTAGAAGCCTATTCCTTAGTTTCATGCCTCCTGCATAGTAAATCTTATACAAGCAAGCAATACATGAAAATATCCATCGGTTATCCACATGCTATATATAGTATTGGAGTACAGCTAAATTTCTTTTGTGATGCAACCTGTTGTCCAGATGTGGACAGCCCTTCAAAACAGTACAACAACGACTGAAAACAGTGAAGTCATGGGAAAAAAAAACGGACACACCCACCTCAGAGTAGAGCGGAGTGATGGCAGAGTGATGTTATTAACATCCCCATTCCTTCAGGAGACAGGCATGCAGGGCCAGGAAAACCTCTCGTGTAGCTTCAACAGTGAATTCTCCCACACAGCAAAAACAGACATGAAGGCCCCCGCTGTGAAAATGACACACAGTGTGAAAAGAGGCAGAGGTGTTTACTAACCTTTTCACTTTATAGTATTTATACTTCATTAGGAAATGAAAGGAAAGATGGGGGAGAGAGAGAGAGAGAGAGAGTCGCGTAAAAAAAGTTGAAGCGCTGTGCTCTCCTGGCTGCCTTGTCAGTATATTGACATGATGTGCAAAGGACAAAATTAAAAAGCTTTACAGGTCTAGGTTGGACTGCAGCAGCTGTCAGGCAAAAAAAGAGAACCATTTTGTGTTTGAGATGGCCACAGACAGGCAGTGGGGGAGTCTTTAAATAGCTTTTATGACAACCTGAAATAACATGGGGGAGAGTACAGGTCTGCCTGTATTGTCTGAGATGTTTTGGGACTTTTGGGTTTGACAAATTGATGTAAAATCTCATTCTGGTGCACTCCCATACTACTGCACTCGTCCGTATGTTATCTTTGCTTTGTGTCTCAGTCTCTATCAGGGTTTTTATAATGTTTAAGTCCTCCAGTATCTGTGATGTCATTTCCTTGTTGTGGTAGATTTTTACAGTTATTACTGAACTGCCACTGTTCCTCTCCAATGATCACTGGCCTCCCTTGCAAATGAGTCTCTTTGTTGTGGTCTTTACAGTAGGAACAAATAACTTTGTGCCAGGTATCAGTGTTGTCTGTGTGCAGAAAGAGGTCTGAAATGATCAACCTGTCTCCGTATTGACTGTAGTAAACTATTAATGTGTCAAGACTGTCCCTCGCAAGTCTTTCTTTGACTGTCTTAGTTCCCTTGTGTTCATCACGTGACGTATGCTGGCTCAAAAAGCATTTTCCCCACACAAAATCATGAGCAGGAGACGAGCAGCAACTTTCACAGAAATGAATGGGGAACAAAGTTTGGTCACCGTATCCCCTTCAGTTTTTCAAACCACCATTAGGATGGTTCATAACAGGGGAGTTGCTCTAACCACGGCTCTATTCTTTATTGTTCAGCAGGCTAATTAGCAAGCTAGTCAGTTAGCAATTTCCCATACTTAATTAAAATTCCCATTTTAGGAAGAATTATCTTCCTGTTCTTTTCATACACAGCTGTAGCATGTTAATTGTTCTTGTTTGGGTGATTTTACTACACCTGGAATGTGTCCATATACTGGAAGTAGATCTCATGGAAAACAAGATCAGTGATGGAGACAAAACAGCTCAATTAAGAACTTGCTGTACATTTACTGTTGTCTACAGGAAACTGGTTTTCATGTGAAAAAGTCCAAACATGAGGGGCATAGAGGAAATACATCAGATGGGAGAAAAAAACAGGAAACTTTGACTTGATAATGCTGAGTGTTTAGTGACCCCCTACACATTAAGGTTCACAGGTCAGGAAAGATATGGGTCCTTACATTCTGGTCAGATTACATGCTGAAATCATCTTATCTAACACAAGAGATACAAGGATCCTGAGGGAAAACTGGTCATTTTCCACTTAAAAAGTTCTCACAGTTCAGCATTATTGAACTTTACCTGTATGCAACTGTTTTAAATAAATGAATAAAAACAGGACATACTTTATTCATTATTTAGGAAAATTCTACCACTTAAATAGCAACACCTCAGAATGCAAGCTGCATTATCAGTCGTACTTTGGTTTTTTTTTTTTTCTGACATCCTATGAGCGCTGCAGTCACAAGGCATTCACACATTTATATAAGCACAACTGAGAAAACAAGTGCAAGCTTAAGTGTGATGTTTTGTGGTGCACAAAATCAAGCACCTGCTCCACCCAGAAACACTCAGAAGGGCTCTGTCAAAATTAAATTATTTTTATTGAACTAAAAGCACTCATACACATGAGTACACACAGTACATACTCTGTAGGGATGCACCTGCAACACAAAATGACAAATCCCAAAGGATACGCATGCATTAAAGAATGAAGGGTACTGGGAAGGGATAAAGACTGTGACTTACTGTCTAATTTCAGATTCAAGCCATAACATTAGCTTTAAATCTATAGAGCTAGAACATGAAAATAAAGTATCTGGTCAGTCTGAATGAATATAACTCATCGGCCAAGAGCTTGGTCTGTCTTTGACTTTGCATCTGTGATTCTGTGCACTACTGTGTTTGTCTACCTGTTTTTTATTTTTGCATTGCGGCCCAGCATGATCTAACCATAAAGCGAAATCATTTTTTAATGCTACAAGGGCAGCTTGACAATTGTAAACACCTAGATGTCCTACACCACAGGAAGGAGATCAGACACCGAGCTGTTGTTACAGCAGAAACATGAACTGTCTGTAAGCCTGCTTTAGTCTGCACAGTGTAGCACAGCCGGACACAGCTACACAGTGTAAATATTTCACCCGTCATCGAAATACTCTCCCTTTCTTTATTACTGGCACATAGACAAGCTGGAAGTCTGAAAAAACAAATCCTCTCTTTGTTTTCTGTCAGTGGCCTTGGTCACATGGCTCTCAGCCTTTTCATTTCACAGGTGTGGCTGCCAATAGACATGTCTGTCCAATATTTGTCACTGACAGTGACACCAGTTTGGGACTCAGTGGCAATTAATGGAGTCGGTCTGAGGCTAACAAGTATGTGCAACATGTTGAATTGTTATACTGTATTTTTACTTAGAGGCAAAGTTTCAAAGAAGTTTCATGAAAGGATTCCAAATAAGTGAAAGTGATCAAATATGTGGCACGAAAAAGGAGAAACTTTTGGTAAACCTGTGGTGTACATATGCGTTGTCTGGGTTTCCCTCCATACACGGAAATACAGGTGTAAAACCACACATACATCAGCGGCCACTCTCAAACGTTCTCTGCCACAGTTTCCTGCAAAAGCACTCATGTCACAGCTTGCAAACTTCCCAAAATGCTTCTGAGGTTTGAGACCAGAAGCTTTACTGAATTATATATTATATCTATATAGAGATAGACAAGCTGTTTGCCCCAGTGCTCAGCTATCTGGCTGCTGACTGTATCTTCGTAGCTTACAGACATGAGAGTGGTATCAGTCTTATCATCTAACTCTCAGCCAGAAAGTGTCTTCTTCTTTAAACTAATAGCAAAAACGGATCTTAATGTAGGATTACAGCAAATCTACATCAAATCTATATTGTGTGCATTTAAAAGAAAGCAGCATGATTCAAGTTTGGTCTGACATCCACAGGAGCAGCAGTGAAGCTTTCCTTCATACACTGCCTTACCTACACTCACTCAGTCACACTGATTTATGGATTTAATGACTCCTTTGACAAGCCACAGTGTACAACATTAATTTTCAAGCTGCTCATTTCCTACCACATATACCAAGTAATGTGACAGGGATATATAATCTTAGGAGCGTGCAAAGTTAATGGGTAAAATATTTATAGGGATGGACAGTGAGGAAGAGCTCGCTGGGGAACAACGTCAGTGTGTGTGACACAGATATGGGAGAATCATGACCAATGACCTGCACACTTCACAGAAAAGATTTCCTATCACGCCTCAGTCTGCACTGCCTAAACAGAGCGGGCTAGTTTTCTTCAGAAGAAGCAACATGTGCAGTCCAGACGCTTTCTGTTGTCGACCAGAATACTTAAATCCTAACAACGCACACATGGCAGCAGGGCCTCTGACTGACTGAGCTAGCTGGAAGCAGGATGATCTCATTAAAACCGCTGGTATCCAAACAACATTAAAACCCAGCTCCCCATCCTTCCTGCTCTGCTCAATCATCTCCCTCATAAGATTTCCAATAAAACCTTGTATTTAAACAAAAACCCATCCCATCTGATCTTTAAACCTCTCTCTACTTCAACACCGCAATGATCTGTTTATAGTGATTAGGAGCGGCATCTGCTTAAAGCTGGTGAGAGAATCATGGATAAACATGTGACTCAGAGCGAGGACAGTGGGAAAGAGATTGGGGGATAATTGGCTTGAATTGATACAAGACGAGGACAGTGGAGCTGTTTCCAAAGAAGATCAGACTAAAGAACGCTGAGTCTCAAAGGCTAATCATGATAATAGTAACAGCAACCATGTGTTAATAAATTACCTTCTCCAGTGGTGACACAGCTCTCCTCTGGACAGCTCATCATAATAAACATACCCCCCCCCCCCCCGTAGATTTTTCCCAGAGTCTCAGCTCTCTGGGAACAGAAAGGTGTGTATAGCTGCAAGCGTCCCCATGAAAGGCTACAGTTACCCAGGTCCTCTGGTCGCCATGTGCTAGGCCCCCGTCACCATAACTGCCCAGGGTCACAGAATATCCCATCATTCACAGCAACTGCTCCATGTCTCTAGTGCTAGCATGTTTAGCATAAAGGGAGAAGTTAAGTAACACTTCTCTAGAACAGTTTCAACACAAACTGAACATTATAACCTTCATAGAGGTAGGATTTACTATATGACTGTTGTAAAATACTGCATTAGTTTTAGCCAAGTGGACCTAATAAACTGCCAACCGAGTGTATGAAAAAGAGATAGCAAGCTTCAGCTACACAGATTTTGATTTACGGTTATGTTAGTAAAGTTTTGCATCATGGTTTCACTTACAGTGTGGTCTAAAAGTCTGAAAATGGGAAAGTAGTCTCAGAATTCTGGGCCCCAATGTATAGATATTGTCAGATCTACACAGTCTGTATCTGAGTCATATATATACCACAAGCATGATGGGTGTTTTCCTTTTTAAACAAATTAGTAGGCACTGGTATTAAGATCTGCCTTGTCTCTGTGTTTGTGCATGAGTGTGTGTGTGTGTGTGAGACTTGAGCAGCTCCACTTGCAACTTCACATTTATCTATATCAGTTTAACTGTTTCTATAACAAACTCACACTGGGGTATGAAGTGTGCAGTCTGCAGACATGTTCAATAACTCAGTTTTCACACTGACACATTGTGTGTGTTTTTTTATGTGTATACAGATTGTGTGATAGTGTGAGCAAGCACGCTTTATGATTTTGTGTGAGTGTGCACCAGGCTAAGCTGGTTTTAATAGTTTCCAGAGGTTCGACTGTGTCAGCCAATAAAAACATGAGAACCTACAAAATGTTGAGCAATTCCCTTCCTGTAGCAATGGGTTTATCAGTGCTACGAGACAGATGACCTGTTCTGCTGGTTTTGTGCACCAGCTTGTTGTATTGCAATTATACTTTCACACACATTTCTTACTCCAGCCACAGGAAATGACATAGGAAAGGGAGACTCAGAGCAACATAACAAGCATTACTAAAAATGATCCCTGATCCAAAATACAGCAGCCACAGAGAAAGCAACCTAATCATTAATAAAGCAGCCTTATCTTTTCCTTATTACAGTGATTAGTCCAATTAAAACACACATGTTTCAAAGTGAAAGTCTGAGGCACACACACATTTTAAACCCATCCAAAGTGCCTCCCGATGGACCAGAGTTCCCTTTCTTTCTCTTCTTTTTATGACATACGCACATGAAACCAGAGAGGGAATAACAATACTTTTGGTGTCAGTTAAATACAGGATCAGTAAAACATACCCAGCCTGGCCTCTGTGATGGTCTGGGTGAGCCAAACAGCCTTCTGCTTTCCCCTGCATGGGCCCACACCCCACTCACAGAGCACGCTCGTAATGAAGGGTTTCTGCTCAGCTTTTTTTGGAACCACTATGGAACAATGTACAGATTATATTTACTTCAAAAAACTGAGTCTCAACATTAGTCAATCTCTGCTAAGTAAACAGATATAATGTAATGCAATGTCTAAGAATACTCAAGTGGTATTTTGTGGATTGCAGGAATCCCAAGCTAATCAGGCAAATATAGCCAAGTTTAATACAAAAACTAATCTAAAAGATGCACTCATACGAACAAGCCAGTGGTCTGAGCCAGGAACAGCTTGGCAAATCCATTCACTGAGCATTCACAAAGCCCCGTCTTCCTTACTTGCAATTACAAAGCCTTCCAAACTTCCTGTTCATGCACTGCACATAATGCACATAACAATGATAACGGTGGCAGATTTACGGATCAAAATTCTTAGTATTTTTCAAACAGTGGGTTCTTCCTTTCAAACGTTAGAGTTAGTCAAAAACAGCTCTCTAGTAAAACTCTTATTTTGTTCAACAAAATCCTGTTTGGCTGCTTAGTTTATGTAAATGTCCATGCACTTCTTTTTTTATTTTTATTTCACATATATTTGCAGTTTCAATGTTAGAAGAAGGGTTGGGAAACAGATGACGTGTTTGGCAAACATAAAACCAGGTAATTTTGGATGGACTTGACAGACTGTAAACTTCCCCAAATCCATCAAAGTGCAGCATGGAGCTGCTAATTTTAGCTCAAATTCTGATAGCTTCCAGGACTAACCTCCACACTATGGAGAAAAACAGTGGATATGCTAGTCATGGCTACATATTTTTTTTTAAACCTACAAACTATTGTAGTTTAATGATGTGCTGCTTGGCTTTGGAGGCAACAATTAGTTACTAAGCTAGTTAGCCGGACATGCTAATGAGTCCAGCTTACAACAGATAAACACACTGTTTAATCCGTTCCAAACGCTTTCTCTTGTGTTTTTGGTTTTGGAAGGGCGAAAAAAAGACACCACTCTGCAAAGTCATTAAATATTGAGTATCGCTCTCACTACAGCCCCATACAGAGAAATAAACATGACAGACTCACCATGCCTAGTCACTTGGGGGTCAGGAACCACCATGGGGTCACTAGATAAATCTGAGGGGTTGCCAGAAAATTAACAGGACAGGAAACCAAAAATTATGTTTTACGGAACATAACAGAACAGTCTCACCTCAAGCTCCATTTAATAGCTGTTCTGGAACTTTTGATTATTATCAAATGATCTTTATCAACAGAAGGTGTTTGCTCAGTTGTCATGGTAATTTTCAACATTTCCAAGAAAGCTACTAAATGGACCTTGAAATGAGACAGCTGCCAAGATCAAGAATTAATTTTGAAACTCAAATCACGTTTTCTGACTTTACTAAAATATTTGCTTTTTACTTGCAAATTACTGAATCACTTCAAAACCTGTAGGCATATGTAACCTTGTGACAAGGGGTCACGGACAGACAAAGCATTGTTTTAAGAGGTCACAAGCCAAAAAGGTTGGGAACCACTGTGTTAAAGAAAATGAATGAGAGTTAAGTGTAATCAGTCTATCCAGGACAAGCTGCCCAATACCTTCACCTTATCAGCCTCCTTGTGTTTCACTGAATTTATCACAGAAAAGCCTTCCTGACAGGAAGTCAACCTCTTGAGTCTGGCTGGTGAAATTTACAGCTCTATTTTCTTTGGAAGTAAAATGCTTATACAATGGTTTGGTGAAAAGAAATGTGTATGTGGAGACTGGCCAGTGGGAATGCATGCTGAAAGGTACAGCCATTGAATGTAGACAATGGAGTCTTGTAATGGGGTATTTTTAACCAGCATGCCAAGTACACTAAAATCACTTTTACCTCATTTGCTATGGCAGTGATAGACTCCATTTATAATCCTTCCGTCTGGCTAATATCTGTGACATTTCCTGAATACAAACTAGGTTGGCTATTGTATTACTAATCTTCCCCTACCTGTTTGCCGCCTGGCTTCCTTTATATACAGCCATGCAGGCTTTCATTCACTGACTAACACCCTGGTGGAAGTTATTCATCACTTTGTCCTGGGAAAAGCAGCAAATAAAACCCAATAAATGTGGTTTTAGTGTTCTAATACAAAACACACTACACTACTCAACAGACTAACACAGGACATCTTCAGCATGATAACTCTCATGTTTGACCTTTTCTAACTTGTATGAAGGGGCACCTGAAACCCAGACAAAAACCAAAGATCAGTCCCAGAAAGTGATGTTGGATTTTCCCAACATCGTCATCACACAAAAGAAAGTGTTTATGACTTTATTCACGTGTGTAGCATGCCTACGCTCCCACTGTGTGTAAGTGAAAAAAGCTCTTCCCAGAATCTGACCCCTTACAGAGAATGCTGCTGGGCTGTTGGTGTGTCTGTAATTGAAGGAGTTTGAATAAATCTCACAGAGGCCGGTTACTAATTCTCATGACTCACCACCACCATGCAGCCCGTCACACATCCCTCCCCCGCCCACTCCCACCCTTTTCTCCCCTTTCCCCGATGTGGGAATGCTCTTTTGCTCTTTCTTCCACTCTGTCCTCCAAGATGAACTCATCCCAAACCACTGCTTTACGAACAAAACAAGCTTTCATAAAACTGCCCATTCACATCTCACCCCCAGAACAGCTAATGTGGAAAAAACATGCATATGTATAATAGCATGAGTGACCACTGCATTACAGCCAATGAACTGCAACGAAATGACAGTCCCTGTGGAAGGTATTGTTTCTGTGAAACCTCTAAAATGTCACCCTTTTAGGAACAAGGAAACGTTTTCACATAAACAATCATCCATTTGTGGCTTTTCCATTTGAGTTTTGAACATAGGATCATGTAAGCCTTTGAAGCAAGTTAATAACATGAAAATCCCTGAAACTGAAGTTAGAAGGCTTCTACTTTCACAAAGAAACCCTATTAGGAAAGAATGCTTCTTTATTGAGGCTGACCCAATGCCTTTTTGGGGCTTATCAGAGAATGTGGGGACGGAGTGAGGGTAAAGGGTGGAAGGTTAAATGTTAAAATGTGGGAATGTGGAGATAGAGAGAAGAAAATGTATGAAAAAACAGACCCCATGACATGAAACAAAGCCTCCATGACATGAAACAAAGCCTCCATGGTTTGGAGAAGACAAGAGGAACGCGCTTTGGAGGAATAGTTAAAGATTTTAGGGAACACTCACTTTCTTGCTGAGAGCTAGATGAGAAGATTGATAGCACTTTCGTGCGGACAGGTAGCTTAGCTTACCATAAAGACTGGAAATGGCTAGCCTAGCTCTGGTTAAGGGTAAAAACACAACACCTAATGCAACAGCTTAGCTTAGCATAAAGATTGGTGGCAGGGGATAAGGAGCCTGGCTCCATCCAAACATAATAAAATCTATGACAAGTTCAGAAAGTTCCCAGGGCATTTTGTTTCATTTGTGGTTACTTTATACAAAGCCCTCAGAAGCCTTTCCTTTTTAAAGGGCTAGTTCAACATTTTTTGAAACTACACTTATTGTCTTTTTTTCTAAGAATTACGAAGCTAACCAGCTGCTGGCTGATGCTTCGTATTTACAATACAGACAAGAGAGTGATGCCAGTCTCCTCATCTAATTCTCAGACAGAAAGAGAATAAGCGTGTGCGTGAACTAGCCCTTTAAAAAGGAAAGGCTTCTGAGGGCTTTGTATAAAGTAACCACAAATGAAACAAAATACAAAGACACATCAGTATGTCATGCCAGTGAATGTGACTAAAGCAATTAAGTGAAAATTCAAGCAGTGGCTTTTTGACTAATGAGGTAGAACACTTGGTGTCAGCACTGCTGACTGAGCTATCTTCCTTTAATAATAAATACGAAGTTGATTTCCTCTCTATGCAGGCCAAGAAATCTCAGTGGTCAACCCAAAACACAGCTCTGCATAGCTCATGGGATTCAGTTTCAATGATGCCATCGTGGATTTTAATAAACACAGCTGCAAGTGAGCTGAGACAAATTCATGAATAGGAAGAAAATGACAAAACAATCATTTCAGAACTGGTGAAGGTTTACACTGGAAATGAGGATGTTTGTGTTTGCATATAGACACAACTGACATTCACATATGCCGGATTTATGTCTAATCAAAACGGTCCCGAATGGCAGCCTCTTCCTGTGTTTATTTGTACCAGAAAATCCTCACTGACTTTAGGAACTCCAACCAACAAAGCATCTTCCGCCTCTTGACTCGAATGAAAAATATCTGGATTTTCTAAAAAACCAACTTTGTTTAAATCCAGGAAATAAATGAGAGCATTTTACTGTGCAGAGGCTCTGGCATAACAGCTATCTGGCTTCAGCACAAACAAAAAAATTAAAGTGTGTTTTACTTGTAAAAACATGAGGCCTGGATCTGAGGAAAACACTAGTAGACGGTCAGCTCTGGTGAACGCATTGACACATTCCACAGACCCACTACATAAAGCACACTATATGTAAATGTCCAACAGTTTTTCCAACAGTCGGAGGCCAGTTTCAAAGATTTGCATCAGTTTGCATGATAGAGAAAACACAATTAAATCAGAAGCAGAAGACATGGCAGAATAAACCGAGCTGTGGCCACACTCGGGTTTGAGTTTAAGGTTGCAGATGCAATCTGATCTGAATTCCAATGCTTTGAGAGAGAGGCATTAAGTTGTTCCGGATAAGAAAAGAAGGGACAACAAACATGCAGACAGAGCAGCTGGAGACTGGAGACTGGAGACTGGAGAGGAAAGTCAGGTACAGTGGCCCGCCCGACAGAAATACACTGGGCTGCATAGAAGCAATGGAAAGGAAAATTTCCAACATTTACATATGTTCTTCCCATTTCCGCTTATTAGGAGCTCAAAGGGAGGTCGCTGCCCTGCACAGCTGCACATGAAACAGTGAGGCAGAAAAGCTGGACTTTGACAAAGGCCGGCTATTTCTAGAAGTCTCTGGCAGCCACTATAGTACTGGGCACTACATTAGAGTGTACAGTACACGTTTCTGTGTTTTTTGCTTGGTTCTGTTGTAGCTTTTTTTCAAATCACAGTGGATCCCCACTGTTTTAAAAACAAAACGGACACACATGGCCTCAACTTAACGTTTACTGTTATGAAAGACGTGATTTTTCACCCCTCTCAAGTCGTTTGCTAAAGATGTCTCTGGAGCTAACAGCCAGTTAGCTTAGTTTGAGAAAAGAAACAGGTGGAAGCTATTTTTCTGTAGAAATGATAACAAAATCCATCCACCAGCACCTCTGCGGCTCACTGATTGGTGGGAACAGCACTATCTTCTATATTTTTTTGAAATACTTAATGTTTCATCGCTGATATTTCCACATTCAAATTAATAAATAAATGAATGGAATTCATTCCAACATCAGTGTGTTCAGTAGAGTCCCCCCTCTCCATCACAATATAACTATTTGGGTAATAGGCATTATGGTCTTTCTGTTATAGGTCAGCCTAAGAGAGGTGTCTCTCAGTTTATTCCCTGTCTGACAGAACTGTAACTAAGCAATAGTTAACACATTACATTTTGCTTGTTTAATCAGAACAATCATCAGTGGGGACTCCTCCAGGAAGTCACTGCTCCTGGCTAATAAATAATCCAGCATGAAACCACCCCCATAAAACAGCGAATTGATGTTTCTACATTAAACAAGATATTTTAAACATGTCATTTAGGGAGTTTTACAGGTGCTGGTGGGCGGTGTTTGCTACTATGCTACTGTTTCCAGTTTCAGAGTATCAGTGTTTTCATCAAACCATTCATCTGACACCTCATACTTCAGGAATTTCCTCATAAGCAGCCAGCAAAGAATGTGAATTAAAGCACACTCTGACTCTACATTACATACAAAGACCAAAAAGCATTAACAGCTGATTGTGTGAATTGAATGGATGTAAATGTTTTCCATTGTCTGTGAAATAACATTACACAAAGAGGCTATGTGTTTTTAACCGTAGGCTAAAGGTGAGAATTACATTTGGAGGTGTGATTTTGCATCACATGGGCCACCACTAACACCTCAGAACAGAGAAATGCAACAGGTTTCAGTATGCAATGCAAGGCTTTAAAAAGAGGTGTTTTCACTATGTGAAATGAACCCACATGGGCTCTGAAAATAGTTTTTTCAAAATCAGCAACATAGGAACAAGATGTTTATGACCTGTCACCCCAGTCCTAAAAGGTCATAAAGATTAGAAAGGATTATTCATGCAAACATGTCATTAGTCACGGTTACACAGCAGCCGGGCAAGTAAAGTAGAAAACACTATACTCCACACAAACAGCAGTAAATCTAAAGCGGGCCATCGTGACAAAAGCAGGACTGACTGACTTCCTTTCTGCAGGCACACTAACGTCGCAGGAAAAATCACCCAGAGGCAAGAGTGTTGGACAGAACATACTGAAGACAGAAAGCCGTGAGACGGCTGGGGTGGATCCAGACTGGTCTCTGTGCTAAAAGTTTGCTTATGGCCTGAGGGGGAAGAAGCAGTGACGGAGTAGATTCCTACTGTGCAAAAAAAAAAAGACAGAGCAGAGAGTCCTGCTGTCGTGTCTTTGTGTGTTAACTAATCAGAGGCAGCACACTGAGAGCTTGTCACTGTGTCACTGCAGGGGGTTAACTGCCACTTGGCTGACAAGGCCCGTGAAGAGAAGAGGAGCTCAACCTGGTTATCACTTGGGTGGGCTTCAGGGGAAAGAGCAAAGATAGAGCGGGATGAGTCAGGGGGACTCTGCTCAGAAGCCAACTGGAAATCGCTTACTTAAACGGGACATTGAGAGAAAAACTGATCCCAGACAAGCAGGTGTGGAGAGAGGAGCTGTTGAAGCTAAAATAAGGACAATGTTGTTGATGTATGGTGAAAGAAAATAACTATTTTTAGAGCTTAAAATTTCAACCTACAGGCCACAAAAGCCAAGACCATGAAGTAAGAATTAGCACCCCTAGTCTGCTGTAAATACTTTACGGGAAATTTTCCATTAATACTAAGAGTGGAAATGAGTAAGTTGCCAGTTATTTGTACTAAGTGTTGGTTGCACGTCACTCTGTAGTCACAGCCCCCTTCATGTGTCAATTGCAACCAGTGACTTCATCTGTATTTTTCTCAAGGATATCCCTCTCCTTTCTAGGCACAATGAGGCAGCTTCCTGTTTAGAGAGGGCCCAGTCCGGCCTCCTCTCACCCACCCTCGCCTTACGTAATTTCCCCGTTGTTCTGCGGGTGTCCCAGCAATGTCACATCAGTTATTTGAGATGATCCCCATTGTTGTGACAATCATCATTGTTCAGTAAAACAGTATGAAAATGCTCCTTCTATAGCAAACAAGTCAAACTGAACAAAAGCGAGTTGGGGTTATTTATCTATGGCAATATAAAATAATGATGCATCCTGTGGAATCTATAACCTTTGTTTTTTTGTCTTAATTTCAATCATGGGGCCAAGTAACTCCATTCAAAACAAAAAGTAAGAAGGTTCACTTTCAGCATTTCACTTTCAGGGACTACAGTGAATTAAATGCGACATGGTGTAAGGAGCTGGTTGAAGAGGAAAGGTCAGAATCTGCATTTCCAACTTATAATTATTTTCAGTACTGAATAATGTGCACAAAGGGTTGTAAAAAATGCACATCACAATTCCCCTAAACCCAAGGCGACGTTGTCAGAATTATTGTTGTGACAGACTAAAAGTACAAAACCTAAATAGCTCTAATAATTTGAAACAGAAAAGTTTGAAAGTGTACTGTTAATTAAAATAAATAAATAAAAATAAAATAAAATAACCTATGTTAGAAAAAGCTGGAATCAGGAAATTTGGATTTTTGCTTAAAAGATGAATTGATTATCAGAATGGTTTCTCTTGATCAACAATTAATCAACAAACTGTCTAAGAAAATGCTCACAAAAGACAGCTGTCAGGTAAAGAAATAATGGGTTTAATGATAAGACTTGCTGTGATCTCTCCAGCTGTGTTTGCTGATAGTGACAGTGAATTTAGAGTGAGGCTGCAGTGAGATGCAGATAATTCAACTCATAGGTAATTAAACTTATTTAATCCCAGTCAGGAAAAACCTTAGTCATCTTAATGTCTTTAACACTTTTCACAACATAAATACAAAACAATTTAGAGAGACGACAAATAGCATCAATCCAGAGCTTTAAAGTCCCACCACCACTCGAAAATGCTGATTTGCCTTTTGTTTGAACTTTTTGTGTAAATTATTATTCGAAGCAGAGAGATTTTTTATCTGGAACATGCCTAACAGGGACCAGGAAAAGATAAATAAGACCTATGAATGGCATGTCTGCCAAAAAAAGTGATTTTTGCTTTTGATGTGTGAGCACAAAGATAATTACAGATGAAGCCTGTAAGAGTCAGCTATTTTCTGAAATCCGGGGTTTCTAGTCTGTGAAACAGGCCCGACCACACCACGCTCACAAATTACTATTTTTCCACAGACAAATTAACTTGTGGCTTTTAGTTTTGAGTTTACTTGTGACTGTGATGTTTCTCTTCTATTAACTGTGTGGGAGTGAGTGAGTGAGTGAGTGAGTGAGTGAGTGAGTGAGTGAGTGAGTGAGAGTGTGAGAGAGAGATTTCCTCCTAATTTGACAAACCTGAAGAGCAACATAGAGCTAAAATGATCAACTGCCAGAACAACTCAACTGCCAATAATAACAAGCCACACTGAATACAAACGGACTTCGAAGGAAAATGCACTTTGCACGACCAGAACTATCTACCTGAGGGCAAACTGATAAAGTGAAAATCTCACTTTCGTCCTCAGTGACAAACAGAAACACATATTGTGTCATCGACCTCCAATTCTTCCTGAGACTAAATCTGGAAGAAAAAAAAATCCTGAAGGGGTCAGGAGAAGGAGGGTGAAAAATCGTTGAAGGGCACAAACACTATAGACCAACCCTCTGCCTGAGTGAGTCCTGCCCTGCTCTGCTCCCACATCACACTCACATGTCTCTGTGCTGCGCTCTGATCGACAGAGCCTGCTCTCCTCCGGCCGTGGGATCACTCCTGCTGCTACACAGCTTCACTGGATATTTACACGTTTTTACAGGTGAGTGGTAAAGTTTTTTTTTATTTTTATGTTTTTAATATGGTGAAGTGTGTCTGTGCTGCTCGGTGATACACTAGTAATGATTTTACTGCACGTGAGCGGTCATTTAAACCCGTGTAGAATCGCTATAATACAGACAATTCCGATATTATACTGTACATAGGCCCAGATTTGCTGCAACATTTACTGTATGTATACTAATAACAACTGGATCTGCATGTAAAGAAACTAATCAATGACCCCGTCTGATTATCTGGAATTAGGTTTGTCTGTTTGGATACTTAATGCGTATTTTACGCATATTTACGCGTAATTACGCACAAATAATACATAAATACAAACGCAAGCTGCGAGTTCGATTCCTGTTTCTGTGTCTTATATGTTTAATAATGTAAAATATATGTGCTTTAATCAGGAGAGGCAGGAAAACACAGTCACTAAGGTCAGAAAATGAAGGAAAATGTTCAGTTAAAACGTTGTCTGACACTTTGAAAGTCTTTTCGCATTTTATTCTTATTGAAGCTTAAACCTTTTAGCAAAAAAAAAGTTATTGCTACAAGTGGTTTTTTTTTCGGTATTATACACTTTCCCCACTTATTACTCATATTGATACGACTGCTATTATATTTCAATTATCTCTGTGCATTCTGCATATTGGAGAATGCACAGAAGAAGAATACATTTGTTTAATACTGTAATTCCTGATGTTAATTGTCGTTTTTTATTTCGCTTCACTAACAACTAACTTTCTTCTTTTTTATGCAGGCTGGCTCTCATCGCCTCCTAGTGCGCAGTACGGGCATTGAAGTGTGATTTTTCTTGGAGGAAAATTCTCAAACCACAGGAAATCCTATTCGATAGCTTCAAAAGGAACACTTTTTCCTCTGCAGCAGCTTTCGCCTTCTCTCTTTTTAAGCTTTCAGTACAGAAGGAAGAAGAAAGAATGCACAACCAGAGGACTATGTGACAGCTTATGGGTGGATCTAATTTCAAAAATACATAAGAAAGGAAGAAAAGAAAAAAGAAAAGAAGCACCCACTGCTGGGAAATAACAAAAATGGCCACAGAGTCTTTCTATGCTGCCTATGCTGCTGTAGTCCCATCTGTGAACCCCATCGCCCCCTCAACAGGAAAGCTGCTGAGGATGTTTCGTGAGTACCAGAGCAACGCAGTCATCATAGAGCACTACAACTACACAGGGAAACTGAAGGAGAACAAGTACAAGGATGGACTCAAACCAGAGGCCATAGCTTTTCTTCTGGTCTGCCTGCTTATAGTTGTTGAAAATGCTGTGGTGCTGCTGGCCATCTGGAAGAACAAGAAATTCCATCTGCCCATGTACTATTTACTGGGAAACTTAACTCTCTCTGACCTGCTGGCAGGTTTCACTTACATGGTAAACCTCATAACATCAGGTGCCAACACATTAAACATGACCCCAGTGCTGTGGTTCCTGAGGGAGGGGGGTGTGTTCATCATGCTGGCCGCCTCTGTCATCAGTCTGCTGGCCATTGCCATAGAGCGCCATGTCACCATGGTCAGGATGAAGCCGTACCAGGGGGACAAACAGGGGCGGATGTTTGCTCTGATTGGAGCGAGCTGGGTGCTGTCTGTGTTCCTGGGGGTTCTGCCTGTCCTGGGCTGGAACTGTATGGGTCAGCTGGACCAGTGCTCCACGGTCCTGCCGCTCTACGCTAAGAGTTACATCCTCTTCTGCATCACCGTCTTCAGTGCCATCCTCATGTCCATTGTGGTGCTGTATGTCCGCATCTTCCGTATCGTCAAGGCCAACACTCAGCGCCTTGCTTCAGTCCCACACCGCAAAGGCCTTTACCGCAAGTCCCAGAAGTACATGGCCCTGCTGAAGACGGTCACCATAGTCCTGGGAGTCTTCATCGCATGTTGGCTGCCCCTCTTCATCTTCCTCCTGCTGGACTTCTGCTGTCCAGCCAAAAGCTGTGAGGTGCTCTTTAAGGCAGACTATTTCCTGGGCATCGCAATGTTCAACTCCCTTCTTAACCCCATCATCTACACCCTGACCAGTAAGGACATGAGGAAGGCCATCCTCAAGTTGCTCTGCCGACCCTGCCTCTTAACAAAAGACGGACAAGTGAAGAAGATCGGGATACCCTTCCTGGAGTGCAGCACCAGCAAGACTGACGCAGCCTCTCACAGACTGGAGGGACTGGAGACGACAGTGTCCTCCGGTAACTTTACACCATCTACTATCAAAGCCATTTACCCCAGGATGTGTAAGACATGACCCAGTGGCTCTTTTTGACTTTACCCTGAGATTAAACATTCAGACTAAGAACCAGACCACTGACACAGCCGGGCGGCTTCTCTCTGAACTGAGCTGTAGTGGAGGGGACCTGAGAAGAGCTGAGGTTTTATTTTGAGCTCTGCCACGGTTTCAGTATTATTAATCTTCACGAGCAGCAAAAGTTTGATGTATTTGACATATGTCTAAATTGGGAGAAAGGCATTAACTTTTTTTTTTAATTATCTGTGCATATTTCTATAATAGTGTGATCATGAAAAACATGCCTTAATAGTAGCTAGACATTTCTTGTTAAAAACTAGCATAACAATTGTCTGTTAGACAAAAGAGGGCCAGTATTTTGTCAGAGGATATTTTATAGAATGTCTTTTCATTCTATAAAATCAAAGACTGTGTGCAGACGTTTTGCATAAATACAGCCAATTATGCTGTACATCTGATAGACCAGGCCTAAAGCCAAAGCCTGAGATTTATCCTTATCTCCTCTTCCTGTGTAGTGTATAATGATATGTTGTTACAAACACGGAGCATCCACACCCAAACTCTGCTGCCAAAACCATGTAATTTCTGCCATGTGAGTTTTGGTCAGCAGCAATGCTGGGTAGAGGTCCCCTCGACCGACATCAGAGGCTCAGTGGCACACTGAAGACGTCATATGGAGAGTTGTGCCGGGTGGTTTGCAGCTTTGGAGGTCCCTTCAACATATGTACCAACACATGATGAATGACTATAAGCAATAAAAGCTGACAGTGGAGGTTTGTTGACGCCTTCTTGGTTTTACAAGCTAGAATATTTGCAGCTCCATGCGAGAGCTTGTGAACAAAACTAAGTCTTCAGAGCGATCTTGTTGGGATAAACTTCACCTTACCATGAAATGATGTTAATCTATTTTTCTCATCAAGGAGTACAGATATGATCTCATCCCATGAGAGAGAAATTGTCAAAACCCAGGCAGCAGTGTGTGTGTGGGCTTTAAAGATCTGGGGAATTTCAGTGTGGTAATAGTGACATTAACATTGACACTTTTCTAAATGTAATACTGTAAATGTAAATGTAAATAGAAAATATATATATATTTACAGATTTTTTTTTTAGAATACCTTGTAAATATCCATAGCCTTTTCTGAGCTGCATTTTGTATTGTAAAAACCTTGTTTAAGTTATGATGTCAGTTTTAAATGTGCACTGAATAAACATGTGAATGATGTTTACATATAAGTTTGTATATTCTTTAGTCATGAAGGTGAGTCACCTGATGCAGTTTTCTCTCTCAGAAGTTTCACACAATTACTGTCTGAAAGCCTCACGTCTCTCACTGATCGGAGTGCTTCTCGTTTCTCACGGCCGAACAATGTAAGCACAGCGCTCACCGTAGTGATTAGACATACAAAGTGCAGTTAATTAAATAAATAAATAAATTGCAATAAATAAATAAATAAATCTAAATATGTAAATTATGTCACATATTTTCCACATATTGAGACAAAAAAAATCAGTTAATTTGTTCCATACTGATTTTAACTTAATCTTTTTTTTTTCAATTACATATTAAATTAACTAACATCTATTTTTTTCTCTTTATGCCAACACATTCAGGTTTATTATTGTATATATACTATGTAAATAAATAAAGTGTAACAAGAACATAGAAACCACTGCAAATCAAATGCAGCCCAACCGCCCAGCAATAAACCGCATCCTTGTGTATCTTGAGATGTTTTTTTGACACTGCATCACAGAGGCCTTGATGCAACACAACTTCAGTTGAGGGTATTACATTGAATTAAATGTAACACCAACACATAATAAACCCTGCGTAAAGTAATAAAACAAGTTACCAAAAGTATTAAACGTACAGAAGCTGATTCCGAATTAACCATAAACAGTGAATCTAGTAAAATCAAAATGACAGTGAAGTAATACTCAAATAATTCTGATCAGTACTGACACCGAACAGTCCAAAGCCTCAGTTGCCTGCTCAGACCTGAGGAGCAATAACAGGAGTGATAAAAACAAACCGATAAGAGCTCTGAACTAACAAACCACCTGTTAAACCACTTTATATGACATGGTACAAGGAAAAGATGAAGTTGCAGAAACAAACTTGACTACTTAAGGCATTGTTTATCGTAAGGAAACCACATAAGGGTATGTGGTTCTTACAAGTTATGGTATTTGCGAGTATGAGCCTCCACAGCAGCATATGTCATCTTGCCGACCACGCGCTGTGCAGAGGTGGTACACAATCGTGGCTCTTTTTCAAAGAAGGAGAGAGTTTCAGTTCTCAGCAGAGCAGACATACGAGTGAAAAATAAGCCAACAGATATGCCTTGCAATGCAGAAAGTGTACGTGGGCACTGTCAATGTCTCCTTGATAGAAATTTCTCTCAGCGTCTTGCCCTCATTACGATATATCATTATGTCACTTCTTTTTGCTAATTCACCATTATCATGTCTGAATTTCACCGTATTACAGAGGTAAAGGTAGTTATTTATATTGTACAGCTACACTTACAGACAGCAACAGCACTAACGAACTGGCATCGAACTGATTTCTAAATATATCAGTAAAAGACAATAATGTCAGACAACCAAATGTGTTAACAGTGTTAATCTGCAATCAACAATATTACTTTTCAAATAAGTAAAATGTCCCTAATCTCCTCAGCCAATGTGAACCAAGCTTCTCTGGCCTACACCAGTGATTCAGTGACCCTGGGGCAATTTTTTTTATCAGTCATGAACAATGATAGGAGAAGTAACTGATAAAAAAGTATCCAAGTTGGACCTTAGTGAAATAAAGGTCAGCACGAAAGCATCAGCAAGCCTTTCTTTGATAATTTTCCCCACACGAATCACATTCATTTGACTGAGTTTCACTCCGTATTTTTCCCCTGGTCGTCGACATCCCTTCTGCAGCAGCCCCAAACCGTTGTGAACCACTGCCCTGGGGATACATGCAGAACTCAACTACAATAACTTAGCTCGACTAAAAAAAGTAGCATTTATGATTTGATTAATTAATATATATCAATGTATTTATGTTAGGATCACAAAATAAACAAGCAAAACAGGATTACAAATTGGTACGATGTCAATCTTAAGTAAATTTACAATAACCGGTATGCTGCCTGTCAATCTGAGTCAGCTGTCACCGCATATAAAGACTGCAAGTGCAAACTAGTTAGCATCCAAGCAGAGTTTAGCTTTATGTTAGCTAAAAGTAATGAACAAATGATTTAAAACAGAAAGTTAAAAGTAAAGATGAATGACTAGAATTGTTTAATTAATGATTAAATAGATGAAATAGTTATCTAACTGTAAGGTTGAACAGCTGAAGTAGTTAATAAAACAAATGGATAAACTGCTGAAACAGTTGGATAAAAGTAACAGAAACATTTGAAATGGTTGGATAAAGGATAAAGAACATTCTGTGGGAATAGTTGGCTAAATGTATGATAGACAGCTGAAATTGTTTACCTCAGCTTCTAGCAGCATGAGTGTGAAGGCCAGAGCAACCTAAAAACTGACAGTTTTTAGTGTACATTTCCGTATTTGTGTGTACATTTCCATATTTATATAACTGACTGTGTGAAAAACATCACACTGAGACCACACACATACATGACTGGGGGTGTTGATGGAGAGACACTGCGTTATGTGACTGTGCTGATAAAAATGGCTGCTAACCACTGGTTTAAAAAGTAGTTTGACTAATCCACCTACTAGAGTCTTCAAAGGCTTTCAACAGCATCTCCCTCCGCAAGCAGAGTTTGTTCAGTTGTCGTGGAGATGGCTGTCTTGTCAAAGAGACGCAAGTATGAAACTGTAACAAAAAGATCATTGAAAAAAAGATGGATGAAGGAGTCTGTTTCTCTGCTATATCTCATCTGAGTTTGTGTAGTTCCAAGAAAACCACGTAGTCATTTACAGAGCTCACTTCAGCACTAAAAATCTCTGCAGTGACACCTAGTGACCGACTCTCCACTTTACCTCGACTGACACCACAAAATGCTCTGATGAATCCATGGTGCGGACATTCATTAAAGAATAACTACTACACCACTGGTCTCAGAAATTTAATTTCAAAATCAATACAGATGTTTATATAGAACATATGAAAACAACAAACACATTAACAGACAAACAAATATATAACATACACAACATTTCTGACTACACACCACCATCCTTCCACTACCATTCAGTGTTGACAAAGCCCCACAGCTGGTCGCTTACTTCACTCCGAGATCGCAGAGAGGTGTCAATGTTGATGGGAGTTGCCAGATCTGCACCATAGTGCACTACAAGAAGAGGAAGCAAACTTAGATAGTGAGGCCATATTATCAGACACCTTCACTGACACAACACACAATACTGTGTACACAAAAATAACGACTAAAAGCGAAACTGTACCTCCTTTCACGATGTTGGGTGGTGTATCGTACTCCCACTTGATCTTGGTTATTAGGTAGTACACCTGAGCCACATACCTGTAGATGGAAGATATAAAAAAAAATCTGATAATTACATCACATCAATTTCAAGTCTTCAGTGCATCTACTGGAACCTGAAAGCTTCCTGGGTCAACCTCAGTCTGTGAAAGAGCAAAGTGGGAGTTATTCAAATCTTGTGTTCTATGCAGGTTTGTTTTTCTTGCTCTAATTTCAACAAGCACACAGCACAGTGATGCCTTCAAGATATTCAGTTTATAATTATATGAAACAGACAAAGGAGGCGAATCCTTACTAATCCTCTGTTTAAAAAGCTTAATCCAGAAAGTGTTGGGCACTTTTTCTTAAAAGGAATGACTGAAATCATATATCAGTTATCAAAACGTGCCAGCAGTCACTGTATTCAGCTTCTTTTTTGAGACTTTTATAAACAAACCTTCTGCAGCAATGCAGATCTGTCAAAACAGAACGGAAATAGAAAAAAAACATTTGAAGACCACTAAACTATTGAAAAAGGGGCAGTTCAAAACTTTATAGAAGTGAAACTTTCTAAAGTGCTTCAGAAGACCAGCATCTATTAGAGGACTATTGCACTGAATAAATTATACTATTACTGCACAGTGATCTTGTTATATATAGCACCATCCACCCTTTTTATACATCCTCCAGCAGAAGAAAATAATTAAAAGAAGTCAGATTCACACTAAAATGTGGATTTGTCCAGAAAGTAATGGTAAGTATGAAAGTAAGTTTCATTACTGAATATGTGATACTCACACTGCTGAAGGGATAACCTCTGTGGTGTCTTCATCCACCTCACTCTGAAGAGTCTCAAGCTCATGTTCAGTGTTTTTCAGACTCTCTAACTCTCCTATCAGGAACCTGGAGGAGGGTTACGGATGCTAACAAAGAAAATGGTGAAAGCAGCTAGACAGGATTCAAAAATGACACTGAAAAGATTTAACTATGTTCACTGCAAACACAAACAACAATAAAAGGATACTGTAATTCTGAGTCAGTGATCTGGCTCTTGGCTATGCACTGCCTCAGCTGCTCCTCCAGACTCTCCAGGTCCCTCTCCTTTCGCTTCTTCTCCTCCTCCATGTCCAGCAGCCTCTGGCCCACACTTTCCTCAATCTGAGCCTCTTCTGTGGGCAAAGGACAGTGATAGTAAGATGACATAGGAGTAAAGACACAGGGAGAATTCTGCAGATGAAGATAAGAACCACTGGATCCAGGTCTGAAAAACTGTGAGTTGGAAAGTACAGTAGAGGTAAGCAAGCTACATTTGACTGATATATAAAACTGACACCCAATCTTATATACAGTGTAGATGAGACATAGTGTTCCACACAAATACAGGAAAACAGAACAGTGGAGAACACTGAGAGCTGACGAGAAACAAGAGACCATTAAATGTCTGATTACTTGCCTTTTAAAATCTGTGTCACGATCTTCTTTGTTTCTATGTGCTGATCAAAAAGGGCCTGATGCTCATCTTTCATGAGTTTGAGTTTCTCAGTTTTGCTGCTGTTGATGAAGGCCAGTATCTCCTCTCCCGTCTCCTCCAAGTCTTGAAACTTATGACCCTGAGCCATTGTGGTGGCACTGGCAGCTAACAGAAGAGATTAAACAACAACAAAAAAAATATTATTATTAAATATTCGTTTGTAGTTTTAAAACGCAAGGGGCAATGAATGACAACTCATCTGGGCTTGTTGAGCTTCATATTAGTACCAACAATAAGAAACAATAACTACATGCTTCTTTCAACACTGTTACCTCAACGCTGAACCTCAGTAACGCTAACTTATTCTAATAACTCTGCATTACTTTCTGAAACGGACCCTCTCTCTGAATTTTTAACTTTATATTCAAAGCAATAGCCGGGTAACACATTAGCTAAAGTGCGTGGAAAGCTCGCTCTGTTTTGTTTACCGTGTTTACAGTGTTAACTACGTACAGTTTAAACGTTAGCTACATGGCTAGCTAAAGTGCCTCACGTTACATGTTACAATAACATTACCGACTCTATATATCTAACTAGTGAGAACGCAGTTTATGGGAGAAAAAGACGCTTATTGGTAAAATTCAAGTACTAAAACAAAATACCCGACAAGTCGTTTCCGTGATTCAAACTCAAAGCCTGAGCGCGCCTCTTCTTTTCTTCTTCTTTGGTCATTGGCGGATTTCCACCAGTCTCTCATAGCACACCGCCACCTACTGCACAGGAGGGAGAGCCGTTACACTGTGACTGTAGCACACTGAAAAGAAGAATACCAAGAAACGCACTGTTTCTGGAGTAAACAAAACCAAAACCAACCATTTTTCTCTCGTTATTAGTCTGCTGTTCATACTGTTTTTAAATATTCTGATTTTTTTCCCTTGACATTGTGCTTGTTTGGGACATGTTTTAATTAACTAAAAGTATAAGACAGGGAAAATGGTCCAAGAAACAGTAGCCTGTATAAATAAAACATAATATTAGCTTTAAGGGCTTTTGGCCTTAAATGAAACAAACACTATCTGAATTCCTTCATTTCTGCATACTAAAGAAAAATGTCTGAATAACCGTTGAGTTATCACAAACCCATTTATCTAATATGAATGCTACATATATCCATTCACAAACCAACTAGCAGCACTAACAGTTGATATTTTTAGTGGAAATATGATACAAATATTTTAGATAGACTGCTCTCTTTTTGAGACATTTGGTATTATTTTCTTTTCCCTTTCAATTTCGTGCCATACCACCAATTCTTCCATTCACTACCCTTTCAAATAGCACCTAAGTTTTCTGTCTATAGCCAAGACAAGCAGGTATGATTACATTGTTGGAGTGTTGTGTATATACATTCATGTTAATGTATTTTTGCTTACAAAGGAAAAGTTAAGAATCATGGTGGAGCTCGAAACTTTTAAGTGTTTCTACTACCTCGCCCATACAACATAAGCATGTACTTATTTTATAGTATCTTTGCACCTGGTTCACACCTTGTAGCACACAGTTTATCTATGGTTCAAATACTTGATCAATCAACTGTGGAAGGCCAGTACACTTATAGATGTGGGTTAAATTAGGATTCAAGATTCTCTTAAACTTTAAGCATCTTTTTACATTGCCAACAAACTTTGTCATATCATGTCTAAAAATGCACAGAAATCAAGAGTTTCAATGAGTTTTCAATGCATATTTATTTACATTTATTACATTACAACTCACTACCTGCCCCATAATTTCTGGGCTTATGGTGAGAAGCTAACTGCACTCAATTGTAAATGTTACAGGTAAAAAATCCATAGTAGTTTTTGGCTGAAACCAAATGCGAGGTCATAAAACAACAGATAATGAACAATTCCAAATAATTAATTTATTTCTTAGACAATAAAAACCAGCAGATTGTACTAAGATGGTGGCCCAGCAAAAAACATCATCACTCCTTGTTTTTCTGCTTTTCTTTCTTCTCCTGTACTTTTCGTTTCTGTCTGCCGATCTGTCTGAAGTACAGTCTCTTGGGGTTCAGACCGTAGGCCTTCAGTCTCTGTCTACTGAACTCACGGCCTCCTATTTTCACCCTGACGGTTCCTGATATGAGGCGTCCACCTGAATGCTTGTGCTTCTTCTTGGACCATTTTGGCCTCTCAGTCCTCTCTTTCACCTCGTCAGTTTTGTCTGCTGCTTCTTCAGCAGTAACCTGGGGTTCCTCTTCCTGTTTCACCTTCTTTTTCTTGGGTATCAGAATCTCTTCCTCCTCTGCTTCCACATTGTCCCCTGCCTCTCTTAGAGCCTGGGCAAGTGTCTCATCTGTAGAGCCCATAATGGAGGCTGCATCACCGTCCTCTGCTTCTCTGCCTCGCTTCTCAGCGTTCTTCAGACGATCTCGTCTCTTCTTCCCCACCTTGGTTTTAGCCTCTGCCGACTCTTTATCTTCCCTGTAGATTAAATTCAGATAAACACCGTCACACATTGCAACAGTAAAGGTGGATTTATTATCACGGTTACATCCGATTAGTTTGTGCGTTATGTTGTACTCACTCAGTATATACAGAGCTCAGGATTTCTTTCTTCTTCCTGTCATTCTGAGCCTTGATTTGATAGTTTTTCAAATCACTCATCTCTTCCTTTTCAGACCTGAGAGAATGAAAGAAAAAGTTTCAAGTGTGATAGCCGACCTGAGACAACAGAACAGGTACAGCACTTTAAAGACAGGGTCAGTACCTGAACATGCAGGTCTTCCTCAGAGAGCACCATCGGTTCAGCTCCTTGTCATCAGCACTTAAAATCTGAGGAAAGAGCCAAAGTCATTCATTAGTTCAAATCAACAAGTCAATGTATTATGTAACACTGATATGTAAGAAATCTGATCTTTTTTTGCATCATCAGATACATAATCTTTTTCGAGATCATGCCTGCTGCTCTGTGTAATCACTGTGTGGTCTGCTCAGAGAGAAGATTAAATTGAGATCATTCTCTGGTCAGAGCTTTCCCCGGAGGGAAGCAATACCAGATCAGTCACCTCCAGACTCATCACTGCAGCATTACTGACATCCAATGTTTTTATCTTGTTTTACCCAAATTACAATATTACAATTGACTGTTCACAAAAGCCCTCCCCCATCCAATGACTGTCCAATCATAGCTCAGTAACTACACACAGATGAGGTGTGCATGGGTCTGTAGTAAGAGATTTTAAGTACATACAAGAGCGAGGGTGAAAGGAACAGACTCAAGTGTCTTTGTCTGCCCTAACACATGCATCCCCAGCTCACTGGTATACTACATACAGCAGTAACCAAGTTTTACTTCCAAGACCAAAGTCATTTATTTCATACTGCATCATTCTGTGGGGTTAAAGATTATCGTAAAACACCGCTGTTCAAGACTAGCACATCCACAGGTGCAGTGTAGCATTTGCCTGCTATGTAGGAGCAAGTTCTTGATGCTGTCAGAGTTTAGGCTCACATTAGCAGCTTAGCCTTACTCTACACTGGATTTGGGATTATTTCTGTATTCTAAATGGACAATTAACTGAAATGATGCTATACTTGGGGGCGTGGGATATGTAGCTTTAGCATTCATTCTATCATGTGAATATGTTAGACCCCTTTACAAGATTCTCATTTCTAAATGAGCCATTGTGAACCATTAGAAGCTCAGGCAGAGACAGCCGTCTCAGCCAACTAAGTAAATAGGAGATGGGTGGGGGGGGTTTAGTGAACAGTCAGTTATTTGGAGTTGAAAATGCTACTGTTCTCACCTCATCAGTGCTCAGGCCAAAGTCATTGGGCAGGACCTGCCTGTAGCGAAACCTGCATGGGAGGTCGTCTACTATGTCCTCATAGTCCAGTTTATAGTACTCATCCAAGTACTGTTCGAAGCTCTTCTCCTCTGAAATACAAACAGCCCTCAGT
Source organism: Toxotes lorentzi (assembly GCA_037833715.1). Taxonomy (NCBI): domain Eukaryota; kingdom Metazoa; phylum Chordata; class Actinopteri; family Toxotidae; genus Toxotes; species Toxotes lorentzi. Next base: position 16,397,619 of record JBBMJY010000010.1, read on the forward strand.
TTAGTAACAACCACAACTGATATTACTCAATGTTAGAAGGGTAATTTTAGCTCAGGATAGTTACGTTTCAATGGCAGGTTTACTGACACTTACGAGGATCAAACACAGGCTTGTTTTTAGTGATGACCTCTGCAAAGTAAGACTTCTTTCTCTTTTTGCCCATTTGGGGCATATCCTTTTTCTTCATCTTCCTCTCCTGTTTCTTCTGCTTCTTGGAGGCAGTGTGTTGGTCAGGGTCATACTCTGCATCCATCTATTTCAACAGGATGAACTCTGATGAGCGAGTTTCTCTTAGCATCAATAAAAGAAGCTGTCAAGCCAATCTCTGCACCATGCAGGTAACCAGCTGAGGTGAGGAGGAAATAATGCTGTCAACTCACAACGAAGCCTTCGTCTTCACAGTGTGGCTCAGAGGCATCATATTCTTCTCCACCATAGTCTTCTTCCTCTTCAGCGTAATCGTCCTCTCGTCCCTCTCCTGTCCATGTGTCCCAGTTCCAGTGCTCTGTTACACACACACACAAGAAGCCATGGGTTACATCTACAGACAGTATAATATATGCATGCAGTTAATTGAATTAACAGTTTCTTTATAAAATTCCCAATGAAGCTACTACTGTAAATAGAAACACAGAAGTATACTTAGCAACACATTGTTCTTGTTGCTATACAGGTATCCAAATTCCATTCATTTTCTCCTGATTGAAATGTCAAAAAAAAAAAAGCTTTAAATCTTGAACTACTATCTGGAATATAGATGTAATTTAAGTCGTCATTCATTGCTAACTGCAGGAAAAAGTGGTAGTAACAGGTCTGAGGTGATGGAATTACCATTGCATGCTAATAAAAACCTGCATAGATCAACAATGCTGCATCAACCAACATGTAGAAAACGCAGACTTACCCTCAAGTTCATCATCATCATCAAACTGAGGCTTTTCTTCTTCTTCTCCTCCGTAGTATTCATCTCCAAAGAATTTCTGCAAACAGAAGGGAAAATGTGACAGACGGTGATCTTCTATGTGCTTTGAAAAGGAAACACTGAGTGCACTCTCTTGGTAGAGAAGGGCAGTAGAAGCAGTAACATTTTCAGCTAACACTCACATTGGCTAAAGTCAGGTTTGAAAACTGGACCTCTCAATTGGGAGGCAGCTGCACACTAATGGTCCTGTGGTTACGTCTAACTAGCCAAACACAATACACCTGTGTGAGCTCGGCAGGCGTCACAGCAGGTGGTTGTGTTCAATCAGCTGCTTTCAATTATTAGCACAGTGCCCTGGTGACAAGGTGCTGCCAGGAGCATCTGTGTCAACCCACAGGAAAGTTGGCTGTTCTGAAGGTCAAACCAGAGACATTGTTAACGTAAAGAGGTGGCGCTAACTGAGCGTGCCTCGCTGACATACTGCAGTCAACCTGCAGGAGAACGCATACTTTTCCGAGAAGTCTAATTAATACACCTGTGTGCCTGGGGAAAGGACCCTATTAAATGATATATGGGCTATAAAGGCTTTCTGTGAATGTCATGGATGTTTATGGTTTAACATCCGCATCAATCATTTTACATTACAATTTAAATGGGCTATGTCGTGTCAGTTTCCCACCGTGTATGAATCAGCTGTACAGATGTTATTTTTATTTTTGCAGTTTACAATGAAAATGGAAATTCCTGTAATTTATGAAAATCAGTTTTTCATTTCAGACAAAGGCAGACCAAAGCTCTTTTCTCATTCCTGGCTGGAGAACATTGATTTTGCCAGATGACAACTGGCAGATTTTAATCACCCACAGGTAACTAGCTACTTTTTTCAAACTATGAAGAACTATATGTTTCCAATTAGAACAAACTTTACAAGGAAAAAACTCTTTTTGGATGAGAGATAACAGTTGGGGACAGAACTGCTAATGTTGGCTAAAACTCTGATAGCATCCAGGACCAACTTCCACACATCAGGAAAAAATACTACACAGTAAAAATGCTAGTTTTGAACGGGGTTTAATCTTTAATCAAAATAACCTGTAAAACCGTTTAGTTGTGTATGTGTAAATATTATTTTATAGGAGTGAGAGTGTGTGTGTGTGTGTGTGTGTGTGTGTGCGCGCACCCACCTGCATGAGCTGGTCATGTTGTTGTGGATCAAAGTCTCCATCCAGGTCTACGTGACTGAAGGCGAGCTGCTCGTTGCCAGTCAGCTCCTGAAGCTTCTTCAGCTTCTCCATGATCTCGTTGCGCTTCAAGTTCTTTAGCTGCTTCAGCTGCTCCCGCTTCTGTTCTTTCTCCTGTAATCATTGTGGGACAGAGGTTTATACTGGCTAACAGCTGAAAGCATATTATGATTTAATACTACGAAGCAGAGAGAGCAAAGGTTTATATTTGGGGATCAAGAGCTGGGTTAGAGTATAAGTATTTTTTTATGTGATACCTTTTTTTTCCTTTCCTTCACTTCCTCCCTTTTGCGTTTTCTGCGGTCGTCTTTGGAGCGCACAGAGGTGGCGATGGTGCGAGGGTATGTCTTGATCTGCTGAGCATCGGGCTCTTCAAAGCGGAAGTTGTAGCTTCTCTCAAAGTCCTCCTGTCGCTCCAAGAAGGTTTCCCCTTCCTCCTCTGAATCCTCCACATCCTCCTGGACCACCTCGTCGTAGGTTGGGATCCTGAATGAATGAGGAGAATTTATAGTACATATACACCTTCATTTCACAGCCCAGGAAAACAAACCTGACATTCAGACAGGCAGCAACGCACCGTTCATCGTCGCCATCCTCATCATCCAGGTAGCCCTTGTTAAGGACATAATCCCTCAGGAAGCGCTCCCTCTCATCCAGCTCTGGGTCATTCCAGTAGTCCCTCAGGTATTTCTGTCTCATCACAAACCAGCATTCAAATTAATGTAATTAACATTCCAACACACTTTCTTCCACTCTCTCCGGTCTAATTACACACACTCACCATGTCCTTCACCTCTTCAGGACCCTCGAGCTCGGTCTGGCCTTTCAGCCACTCCACGTAGTCTGCCTCTTCTTTATCCTACAAACAGATAACAGATGACAGTTTATGCTGATCTGTATTGCTTTTGAATGTATCTATGTCAAAAGCATAACAGATGACAGTTTATGCTGATCTGTATTGCTTTTGAATGTATCTATGTCAAAAGGAGGAGCAGATGCCAGGTATCAGCCTCAGACCTTCTCCTCCTGTGTTTTGATCCTCCTGGTCAGCAGCTGGGATCCTCCGCCCTCCTCACTGCCCTCGTCCTCATCATCGCTGTCCTGGACGAACTTCTGGAAGCTGACAAGAGATTTTGGTTTCTGTAAATCTGCTGCGAGAAATATTGCCACACACCTTCAGATGGTTTAAGCCTTACCTTGCTTTCAGCTCCTTCTGCTCTTGAATGTAGCTAGGAGAGGCCGCTCTCTTTAAAGGAAAATAATGATTATTAAAATGTCTGACGTAGGTAAGGATCTCCAAATTCTTGAGGGAGCAAAATTATTGCATGACTTCGTCTACCTCTCTTTTCTTAGCAGCCTCCTCATCCTCGCTGTCGTCATCATCTTCATATTTGCTGTAAAATAAAAAATGTTAGTTTTGTTTTAGAATCACTCCTACGCTAAAAGTCAACCGAGGAGTTTAAACCCTTCGCTGTTTTACAACACTCACCTGAATCACTCAGCCAAATTATAATGACAGACTGTAGTTTGTCTGAGTATATAACCATTATTTCATGACATCTTCCAATGAGCAATTAACAAAAGGCTGCTTAAGTCAACACTGACAAGCATCTCGTGCAGCTTATAGAATAAATGTCATTTTAAACAGTACAAATTTTGACTCAGCTGTGTGACAATATGAATATAATGTCAAACACAGTGAAAAATGCTCAGTATCATATCCAAGAGTTCTGCCTTTAATTCCTTGTTTCATCTGAACCCAAATATATCTCATATTTAGTATCACTTGTGAGAAATAAATGCAGCAAATCCTAACATTTATGAAAGTAAAACCATAAAATTACAGAAATTCAATTCAATTCAATTTTCTTTATATAGCTCCTTCCACAATCAAAATCGTCTCAAAGCACTTTACAGAGACCCAGAGCCTGACCCCAGAGCAAGCACTTAAGGCGACAGTGGCAAGAACATGTAGGAAGAAACCTTGAACCTGGCTCATATGGGGGACCCCCCTGCCCCCATATAAATTACCAGCTGATTATCAAACAGCTGCTAATAATGTTCTATGGATCAACTAATCCATGAATTACTAAATCATTTCAGCTCTAAAATGAAAACGTGTATTATCTGAGGACATTTTAAAGAAATCAAAGTGTGTCCCTATGGCTATAAAGTTACAAGGCACTCTGTTTTGATGGAGAGAGCGTGTGTTTTCTTTTTGCATCCTAGTCATTCAAATACATTGCATATACAAACAGCATCTTTTAATAAGCTCAGTGTCTCTGCCTGAACATTTCCTGGGATTTTCTAACAAGGACACCTCTGGAGTTCCTCTGAATATCAGCACAGATCAGAGTGATAATTTCCCAACACCTTAGTCCTGAAGACAGAACCCAAAAATTGCTCCTTTTAGAATTTTAGGTCAGTTAGGACTGACTTCTTAATCTGACAGACTTGATAAATCAGGCCCAGAGGTTTGATTGTGTTGTGCAGTCAAACACTATAAAACACAGAGCTCACTCACCCTTCTCTCTCCAGTATGACTTTACGTTCATAGTCCTTGAGATACATGGGCTTTGCTGTTTTCTTCGAGGTTGAAGGCTTCTCATCACTAGTGGATGCACCTGAAAGCAAGACATTGAAATTATTTGACAACAAGACAAAAAGATTGTGAAGGAAACACCAGTGATTGTACTTCTCCATCACCTTCTGAGTAAAACGTTGCATCTTTCTCATAGATCTTCGGGTCTTTCTTCTTCAGCAGTGACAATGTTCTGTAAAAATCCCTTTCAATCTCTGGGTCGAGCTCCTGGGGGGGGGGGGGGGGGGGGGGGGGGACCAAAAGCCCACCCCCCCCCGGTAGCCATTCCTCCTCCAAGACAAAAGGAAAAAAAAAAAGAAACAACCCCCCCCAACCACCCAAAAA
>JBBMJY010000010.1:16402807-16462544 GCA_037833715.1 Toxotes lorentzi
CCCCCCCCCCCCCCCCCCCCCCCCCCCCCCCCCCCCCCCCCCCCCCCCCCCCCCCCCCCCCCCCCCCAACAAAAGTCAGACAACCTCATTGAGACAGTATTATCTAATGACAGAGGGTAGAAAGAGGAGAAGCAGCGATGCTAACCACTTCACTGTCATCAGAGCTGGACTCAGACGTCTCAGAGTCACTGACATCAGCTCGGTCTCCGTATCGGTCCTTCACTGCACAACAACACAGGACACAGAAAAAATGACATTGTCAAATAACACAGCGCCAGAAAAAAAAACAACATCCTGATGCTAGCTACACTTCCCCCACGCTGACTTGTTAGCATGACAGTTAGCTAGCAGCGACAGACTTACGCCTCTGCAATTCCTCTTTCTGTCGGTATTTCTCATATTTCTCCGCGAACTTGGAGTTGATTTTCAATTCCGCTTTTCCTGACATGTTTTAACAGATGGAGAAAACTTAGTGAGCTAAAAGGAAAACTCCACGTTACTGAAGAGAAATCATTCCAGCTCCTACACACGCGTGTGAAAACCTGAACCACGTGGTTTCCGGTGAGCAGATAAGACGTGGAGGTGACGCACTTTGTCCTGCAGGGGGCGCGAGAAGGACAGTTTTCTTTGATGAGATGTTGATCGGATTTTCAGCTTCACTAATGTTGCTCACCCCTTTGGGCTTGAAGATATTTTTATGTGGTGACAAACTTACAAAAAAGCATTTTTCTGCTCTCAGTAACAGTAAATACAGAAATCCTTCAAACATAATGGATAAGAAACCTGTGACAACAAATGAATTGCCTTCCTTTCTAGAAATACTTTTATACTATAGTGTCGAACATGTCTTATATAGTATACTTGTTTTGTACCTGACATGGTAGGAAAAGTAAAAGAAAGAAAAACACCAACAGCTACTTTCAGACAAAATGTTGTCAGACAAAATGATTACTGTCAGTAATATTGCTTGTGACCTTCCCCGTATATGAGTTTTTACAGTACTTAGGGGTTTCCTTTAAGTGTACATAAAGTATGTTAAACTCCATTTACCGCTAAAAATCAGTCAGTGTGCCTAATACTGACAGATGGACCTGTGTGTTAATCAGTGAACCTCCTACAGTAAGTGTGTAAATAACACATCCCACTAAAGGTAAATAATATTACTGATCAGTGGAGTGAGTCTGTTTGCTGAATCACTTATCTGGCAGATTAGGGGAGAGGATGTTTACTGGACATGAGAAGACCAGAGGGGAAGAGGCTGTGTGACGTATGAAACAAAATTGTATGTGACATGATGTCAAATACATGAAAAATCTGTTGGAAGATTTTCCAGAATAAATCTGACTTTGACAGATGTGACTCAGACGTGACTCATGACAGCATCAACAGGGGGCAAAACAACAAAAAACACTGAGAATGTTCCCCAGAGGAGAATAATCATCATAGTTCATAGAACATAATCATCACAGCAGATAAACATGAAGCTTTGACCTGATTTATTAATGTCAGTGAGGTAAAACAGATGCCTCACACTGAATACTGATCACCCACAGATGGCTTTGGTGTGTGGCAAATAATGAACCAACAGGAAGGTGCGAAGCCTGACTGTGCCATATCCCTTGTTATGTCCCTGTATTTCCTTTTGAGAGAAATCTAAAAGGCTGTTTTGTCAGAGTAAAAGTACTTTCCATAATAACTGGAAACACTCAGTAAATCTGGAGACACCCACAAAGTCAGTAACTACAGACCCTTAAGCATACTTGCAGTGGCAGATTAAGGTGTCTTGACCCACAGTTTGGCTTCACGGCAAATTATTCTGAAACAGCTACCATCCATTTTACAGAGCAAATGATATCTTGGCTTGAGAAAGGAGGAATAATCGGTGCTGTGGTTTTTTTTTTTTCATTTGCACAAAACTCTCTGCCTCTCTTAGAGGCTGCACAACCTTGATTAAATACCATTAGTAGAACCATAGGTCAAGCAGTTGTCTAGTGAGTGGTGTGTGCCTCCCAAATGAGGCTGGTCTCTCCAACAAAACATCATCTGAGCAAAGGTCAGTGGTTGTCCAGTGACTGGGCACCCAGCAGGTTGGCTTTGTTTATGCAGGATCGGGTGAGCACCATCATCGTATCGTCACCCACTGCGAGATCACGTGTTTTAGACTGATAAAATGTATTGGAATCTGACCAATCTGACCATAAATTTCCTCAGAAGGTCTACATGTTATGTATAAACAATGAATTTATCTGATTAAAGAGAACAGATTTTTTCATTTGTTCTGTTTATTTTACACCAAAATCTAAACGCAATCACGTAGAAATGCCTAACTAAAACTGTGCAACTGTTCATGAATTAAGTTGAGTCGTACACCTGAGAAGCATCTGAACTTAAAAATGCTGCAATCAGAACGACCTGACCCCAGTACAGTAGAGGTTCAGGCCCTGGGTCAAACAGAAAAACATGTAGCTAGTAGAAAACACTCTCAGATGTATTTTTTCCATTCATCTGTGGAAGTAACTGGAAAGATCCAGCCAGTCACACATGATCTTTGTGGTTAAATTAATGATTAATCATGTCAAGAGATTCAGACGAAACTTTTCTTTGAAAAACCTACTGCATGTGCAAATGAAAACAAATCTCAACACAGGACTGGGAGTATCAAGAAAATTCACATTGTTTAAATTTTTATTAATGTATAGTTTTTATATTTTAATAATCATCTACAGTGTTTACATTTTCCCTGAAGAGTGGCCTGAAACTCAGCATGAACTGCTTCTTTTCTTATCTGCATGTTTTGCACATGTCTGTTGATGTGTCACTGTATCTTTTCCCTGTTATCAGCTCAACACCTCTGCTCTTCCTCAGCCTTGAGCTTTGTACATGTGATGCCTACTGGTGGGTTTGACTAGAGATCTTTAGGGTCACAGTTCTGTTTGTTTCCCTTCTCTCCTCTGGTGGCAGTTGTGGAGTCTTCTTAAAGCTAACACAGAACATGGATTTGGATGATAAAATAAATAAATAAATAAAAATCGTTTTTCAAAAGATTTATAAACCAAATGCTCATGAATGTCTATGAAGCTGAGACATAGTTATCTCTCTTTCTCTGCTTCTGCTTAATCAGTTACTATATCAGGTTAATATACTACACTGTTGGCTCATAAAACTACCGGCAATTTACTATGCCACGCGAGTTGACAATGCTCCTTCAAAATTACACATTCATGATGAAATTATACGATCAAAAATCTGAACAAAAAAGTGAATGTTACTAAATTATCTGTGGTATCTATGAATGTTTTCAGGCTGTATTCAGACTTTCCAGCTCCAGTTGTTATATCTTTTAATGTTATGTGCAAATAAAAAAAAAAAAGGGGGAGCCTTTCACCCACAGACAGTAATATTATTTTTCCTACATGTGATCTCACTGTGTTGAAGAATTTCTCAGAAACTGCAGTTTTGCCTTTCCCTGTGACATCTGGACTTTCTTGGAAAAAGGTCTTGCATTCCATAGAAGAACAACACAAGCACAGCCAGCACCCCCAGAAAAAAAGGGGAGAAAAAAAGAGGAGAAAAAACCATCACTTCATGTTTTCAGCCATGTCTGCATACCAAAGTTGTTTAACACTGAAACATGATGCTGTACAAAAATCTTTCATCTGCCATGTTCCTCGGCCAGCATTTCAACACCATAACAACACAGACAAAGTAAGATGTAGTCCTTAAAGTAAACCTTTTACACAAGGTAGGGACAAAGGAAAGGAAAAACGGAATGGAAAAGAGTGGCAAAAACATCCAAATGATTTTGGAAGGACATTTCTGAAAAATTACGACGTAGCAACTGTAAGATGTAGCAACTAAAGTAATGAAAACAACTGAGCAGTTGCTGCTAGTAATGGATCAATTGTCAAATGACAGATCTGGCCTTTTTGTTTTTTGTTTCCTTTGTTTTCTATTCATTTTGATTGTATCCAGTAACTATTGGCTGCTTCACTTAAATGGAGAGGACAAGAGCATGAGGAACAAACCCAACACAAGAGCATTAGTTAGTTCAATGCTTAATAAACTCAGAAAGAATCAGGTATCACTGTTAACATGTTATGCATCAAAGTAAATTCAGGCACGAGTAACTGAACCCAGAGAGAAGTGGTTATATAATAAATAGAAGCATTTATTTATGTACAGCAAACGTTTAACGTTTACAACAAAGGCTAAAACACTGACATTACCAAAAAAAGTAAAGAACAAATATTTACATTTATGAACATTATATTTACACACTTAACCTGCACATTAGTCTGTGAATTTATGTACAGCTTTACTAGCACTTATGAATTATTTTCTCCAAGAAAAAGCCTCACGACGGTCATCAACCCACATGGTGTAACCTCAACTGCATTGTAAACATGCTGACGCACTGATTTTGTACAGATCCGCTGAGTTCAATAGCACCAACATGAACATGTGAACACATCATGTAATTAAAAAGGCACACATTAACCAGCAATACAAATAAATTAGCTCAAACAGCTGGTGAGAACTGTGTTTTAAAAACCGTGAGAGGGCTCATGGCTTTGTTTTGTCACGCATGCTAGAATAAGGCAAGCTGAAGTTCTGGTCCTGTGGGAGGATGTAAATATATGCCATGATACAGAGTGTTAGACAAGACCGCGCTGGTCACATGTGGCTGCATCAAAGCTTTTTCTGAATTTGAGGAATGCTCCGGACCCCCTGAGAGGAGCATATGGAAGGAAAATTTAAAGATGGCTGTCCAATGTGTAGACAGTCGATCACAAATCAGGAGAATGGAGCAGTGAAACTGTGAAACTACACACAGCTGCTGAAAGACACTGTGGCCAACTGGTCTGCTCGAAAGACATAAGGTGAAACGTGAAATCTGAAGGCTGTCAGAAGGTACAGTATTCAAGGCACGGTGTGCAGTGTGTTTTCTCTGAGGTTACCTAGTAGTGACTTTAGGTCCCTTTGGATTATATTTTAGCACTACTACTGAGGCAGTGTATGTAAATTACGAGGCTTACTGAGGTCACACTGGTTCAATCAGCACATGCAGAATTCTTATTAGTATTACATTCACCTACAGAACGCTCAACTTTAAATCAGCTCTAGTTTTAGTCTTTGTATTTAGATAAAACTGGTTCAGGTTTTCTTGTTTCCAGTGAACAAAAAGAGGAATAGTTTGAAATTATGGGAAAAATGTATACTTACAATTATATTACTTATTTGCTTTCTCGCTAAGAGTTGAATGGGAAGATTGGTTCCACTCTCATGTCTGTGCATTAACAACAGAGTTAGCTATTTGCTTAGCTTAGTTTAGCATAAAGACTGGAAACAGGGACACAGTTAGCCTAGCTCTGTCCCAAGGTTAGAAAAATCTGCCTACCAGCAGCTCAAAAGCTCACTGATTAACACCTGTATCTCATTTGCTTAATGTGCACAAAAACATTTACATTTCTGATTGTGTACAGATTAAATAAATAAGATATAACATGTTAGTGAGCTTCACAGTTTTAGAGGTGCTGGTTGGAGAATTTGTGACCACAGACAGAGCCATGCTAGCTGTTTCCTGTCTTTGTGCTAAGCTACGCTAACCGCTACTGGTGGTAGCTTTATTCTAAGCCAAGAAAGCAACAGTTCAAATTTCCCAAGATGTCTACTATTACCTTAAAGTATAAATAGTTCAAGATATGATAATGTACTATTAACAGCTTATCATTTACCACGGGAAGACAAAAACAATAAACAGTGATATTTACAACACACATTTGTGAACTCTATGTAAAATGGGTAAGAGGGAATTTCCAATTAGGCTATAGGTTGCGTCAAATGAGTTCAGTGATACTGATGCATGCAGCAAGACATGATGTGGCTTAACAATGACACCGTTCTCCCATTATATCATCAGGATCACAGTTAGAAAAAAAAGAAAAAAAAACTTTATAGACCGAGGAATCCATCGTTTGATGATTTGGTTTGATTTGGTGGATTAATAAAAAAGATGTGCAACCTGAAATAATGTTTCACCTTGGTTTTTCCACTGCAGAGCACTTGTTTGTCTGTGAGGATATAGTGGTTCCAGCTTGTCTGATACTGGCTTTGACTTCCATATCTTTGTGCTGAGTGAGGTAAGACTATAAAAGGACGTTCAAGGTAGCTTATCACCGAGGCTCTTCTTTCCACTACGCTGCCATTTTTCAGTTTTCTGTGAAGGCTGGATTGTCTGCCTCTTCATCCAAGCACACAACTTGTCTCTGACAGGACAGCAAATTAAAAAAGATGTCAGACATAACATGCCTGTATGTGTTGACAACAACAAAATGTACTATTTTCAAAAGTTATGTTAAAGATCCTATTTTTTTAATCTCTAAGTTAGTTGAAGCAACACCTCTTAGACTCACTTTTGGGTAGGAGTAACCATCAGGGCTGTGGCTCCTCCAAATGTGCACTTGGTCCTCAGTGGTTTTCTGGTAGACAGGGTTGTTAAAGTGAATTGTGTTGGTGTTCTTCAGCCTGTAGTTCCTCCATACCAGCATGCCACCAACAGCCACGAGACAAGCAATGGCTACATGAGGGAAAGAGATCCAAAGAGAGATGAGAAGTAATGGGTGGCCGTTATTATTTCAAATAATATAATAATAAAAGGTATTTTCTGTGTAGACACTGCCTCTGCAGCAGCTGCCAAAGCTACTCACCCAGAGGTAAGACAATGTACAAAGCTATTGGGGTTGTGGAGGCAGTCTTGGGTATGGCTGCAGCAAATTCATGTTGGATATCTGAAGAAAAAGAAAACAGAGTTCATGATACATGAAACTAGTTTCACATCAGGCCCCATGTTACACAGTTACACTTTGGAAATGTTTTTTAATTTCTTCTTTAGTGTTGACTTCAAGCTCTTTGAAGCATGGTAAACATGTGAAGTGTTCACCCAATTTGACCTCAATAATCTGAAATACACAAAAAAACAACATGATGGTACTTGCCTGGAGAGGTGACTGGAGCCTCTGTGGTGGTCTGGGAAATTTTAGGCTTCACTGGCTGAGGTGAGGGGGTCCTTGGTTGAGGTGTGGTGGTCCTGACAGGAGGCTTGGTGGTGTGTGGAAATGGCTTAGCCATAGAGCTGGTGATTATGATGGGAACTGTGGTGGTGGTATGGACCTGGGGTTTGGGTGTAGTCCTGGGTATGGTCCTGGGTGTGGTCCTGGGTGTAGTCCTGGATGTGGTCCTAGGTAGCACTGGTGGCAGACGAGGGGGGTTGGTAGGTGGAACCTGAGGCTGCACAGGAGCTGCAGTTGCTGTCCCAGCTGGTGGAGTACAAGAACAGAAAGTGAGGAGGGACAGTCAGTGAAAGGACTGCTTGAGCTAACAAATATTATACAACATTTTCTCTTTAGTAATTTACACACCTGGTACACATGTCCTCATATCTCTGGCTATTATCATGTTATCAGGACAGACACAGGTATATTTGGGGGGATGTCTGCCCACTTGAGGAGCTGCCAGGCACAAGAATTCACAGCCGCCGTTGGACACTTGGCACCAATCCCTCCCTGTAACAAAAAAAACGGGATAAAGTTTTTGTTGAGTTCAACTGTTTTACATATTTGGAAGTCATTATCAATATAATCTTGTTAAAGAAATACTTTTGACATTTTGGGAAGTGCTTTCTTGCAAAGAATTAGGCATGAAGATTGATATCACTCTCATGTCTGTACACTAAGTTTAAGCTAATAAGTTAAGCTATCCAACAAGCAGTCAGTTAGCTTAGCATAGCCTGGAAACAGGTATAAACAGTTAGCCTGACTCTGTCCACAGGTAACCAAATGAAACTTTATAAATAAATTGAATGAATAATGTACCAAAAATGAAATCTTACTGCTGGTGTTACACACCTTTCTTATGTTGCTGTGGTCTGGGAGGACCTTCCCTAAAATTGGCAGTGGATGATAATGTTTGGCCAATATCCACTATTTGAAAAAGGCAAAGTTCAATCTGATATGCAAATTAATAGCCCTAGTTACCATGGTTCTGATTATGAGCATATCTCACTGCCTCTGCCTCAAAAACAGTGACACAGCCAAATAAATCTAAAAATCTTTATCAGTTTTAAATGACTAATACTGGTGTAAGACCTCTCTTACCAGCCGGCTGTTTGAGGTTATGGTAGAGAATAATGTCTTCTGGCGATGACAGGTGCTCTGCCACTGGCGCAATGTCATCACCCGTCAGCCTGTTTGCACTGAGGATGGCGTTGTTACTGACGTCTGTCCAGAACACTCTCTCCTAGAAGCACAAAAAAACAACAAAGCTTGGACATTTGAGGGACTGGCGACAGAGTAGTAGTGGTGAGTAGTGTTGGCATGTGCAGTGAGGAGTTTATGACACATTTGACAGGGGCGTGGGTTTATGTACAACAGAGTTTATCAGAATATCTACCTCAAACACAGTGAGTCCCAGTGGGTGAGCCAGCTTGTGTTCGTCAATAATGAGGGTGCGTCGACCACCGCCCTGCACGTCGATACTGGAGAGTGTGTGCAGTTTAGAGTCCACCCAGTAGAGCCGCTGGTTTAACAGGTCTGTCAAGGAAGCAAATGTAGGGGGTCAACAGGCCAGACCAGAGTGACCACTGGCATTCACTTGAATAGATAAAAACAATAACCTCAAACCAGAGAAACATGAATGCTGGAGTTTACCGAGTGTAATGCCATTGGGCCACACAATGTTGTCAGTGACCAGAGCGGTGCGGTCTCCTCCGTTAAGACCCCCCTTCTCAATCTTAGCAGGATTTCCCCAGTCTGTCCAGTAAACGAAACTGGAAGGTGTAAAAATATTGTAAATCAAAATAATCAGAAACACAGATTCCTTTGGGTTGTTCACACATAAAAACAGTGTCTAGAAAAGATTTAGACATTACTGTACTTGTATTAGTGCTATCAGACTTACTTGCTGTGGGGGTCAACCACAATAGCACGGGGTTTCGATAAGTCCTCATGGAAGAGAGTTTTACGACGGCTACCATCAGCAGTTACCACGGAGATGGTGCTGCGAATGCTGTCAGTCCAATACAGGTTACCATGGATCCAATCAAAGGCGATGCCTTCAGGAGCATCAATGTCGCTGCCGATCACTATGCTGTGCTGAGTGGAGTCTTCAGCCGAGTCCATCTGAGCTCTAGATGTGAAAAAGGAAACAGGTGTCAAACTGGGAAACACCTTTTTCATTCCAACTTTAAAAAAAAATTCTGATTGTCATTCTTTCTCACCTGTAGATTTTCTTCTGGGACATATCCGACCAGTAGATCTCTTTTGTGGCCATGTTCATGTCCAGAGCCACAACGTTCTTTAGACGGGGGATTACTCTGGTGTACTCACTTTTATCCAAAGTCATCTTTCTGACCTCATGACGGTTGGTAAAGAAAAGGTAGGCTATTGTACCTACAAAATAAGAGTAGATGGGTTAGTAGCACAATAGCTGTTACAGTATCATTTTAGCTTATTTGAAAAGGCTGTTCAACATCTAACTCTTACATAATAATACAACAAACAGTGAAAAAAGAAAAAGAACACAGAGAGCTCATATTTACCGATGGCCTTGCAGGCTTTGGTTGCCGGGTCAACTTGGTAACCCTCCTCGCACTCGCATTTGTAACTGCCTATCTGGTTGATGCAGATCTGGCTGCAGGTGTCTGGGTTGGCACACTCATCGATATCTGATTCAATGGGGAGAAAAAAAATCAAAGATGCTGAGTGTGTCCATAAGAATTATGAGATCTGTCTTCATCTGACAGGACACTCAGTGACATGGGTTTGCGTCAGAGCAATGTGACTGAAGTTCGCGTTGGCATGAAAAAGCACATGGATATTTTACTATTTCTGATTGTAACTGCATTAGAGACTCTTACCTTCACAGCGTTTTTTGTCAACAAGGCTATATCCAGCAGGACAGAGGCACTCATAGCCAATTTTCAGGTCTTTGCAGATATGAGAGCAGCCGCCGTTGTTGTACAGGCACTCATTGGAACCTGCAATGGGAAGAGAAAATGTTTTTTTTTTGAGGGTATAGCTAGCAACAGTAATACACCCTATCATAACTAGACAGTTATGAATGAAGGGCCTCAGTACTCACCACATTCCCTTAGAGGCTCATCTGACCAATCCCTGCAATCACGATGCTTGTCACACACCTTCTCCATGCTAATACACTCCCCGCTGCGGCACTTAAACCTGGTCTGGCTATCACAGTGGGTCACTATGGAAATGGAAATAAAGGGTAAAGGTAAAATAGGCAGACTAAAGATTCAGTGGTTCATTTGGTTGCCAGTAACCAGGGAAGGGTAGTGTGGGGTTGCTGATTCGTACCGTTGACACAGCCCATTTCATCACTCATGTCCCTGCAGTCATACTGATGGTTGCACTGACGGCTACCGTGGATACAAGTGCCATCACCGCATTCAAACTCATCAGGGCGACAAGTGGGATGAGCTGATTGGACGCAACAGGCAGAAATTTGTAATGAGTACAAGAGATGGTGACTTCAAAACTTCAAACAGTATGTAATCAAAAGGATGTTGTAATCATCCATACCACAGTCAGCTTCATCCGATCGATCGAGGCAGTCAGCTCCTCCATCACACTTCCAGCTGCCATGGATGCACTCTCCACTGCCACAGCGGAACTCTAGGGAGGAGCACTGATGAGTGGCAACAGAGGGAGGTGTCTTTGTGCCACAGTTCTGGGGCCACTCGTCCGAACCATCTGGGCAGTCGGAGTCACCGTCACAGGCCCACAGGCGTGGTACACAAACACTGTTGTTGCACTGGAAGGCTGTGGCGCTGCAGGTGACGGGCGGGCAGGAGGCCTCATCGCTGCCGTCGTCACAGTCCGCCTCGTCATCGCACACGAAGGAAGCAGACACGCACTGGCCGTTCCTACAACGGAACTCGGTGTCTGTGCATTGCTTGGGTGCTAAAAGAGCAGATGTGATGAGGTGATCAGGGTGATGAACGACCACGAAAACATTAGAGCAGGAAGGAGGGATGAAAATGAGCAAAAGAAGCTGTGAATTCCAAGAGACAAATCACATATGACTGAGGAAATGAAACAGAAAGACAGATGTGTTCTGAGAGACGGATTGAATTCAGACTCACCACAGGTCTCTTCATCAGCTCCATTCTCACAGTCAGCTTTTCCATCACAGCGCCAGGTGCTCGGTATACACTGGTTAAGACGGTCCTGGCAGCTGAATTCTGTCGGCCTACACGTTTTAGCCACTGGAAGTGAAAAAAAAAAACAGAAAACAGACACCGAGACTAAATAATCATGAGAATGAGGGACTGTGGGATTGGTATGTATGCAAAGCAATAACAAGTCCATTCTCATGTTAGACGGCACATGATACTCACAGCAGGTACCAGGAAGTTCATCAGTGCCGTCTCCACAGTCCTCTGTGCCATCACACACCCATCTGGCTGTGATGCATTTCCCGTTCCCGCACTGGAACTGCTTTGTTCCACATGTTGTCAATGCATCTACGACAGATATAGATAAACACACACAGTTCAGGGGCATTGTTTTAGTTACGATCTATCCGGGGCCAACTCAGGAAGACTCCCCTATAAACAGACGTGGCTGCCAATGAAAAGAAGTGAAGTCATATTGAATAGTCATTATACAATAATAATAATAAAATGATACTAAGAGTCTACAGCCATGCCAACAGCTTGAGATGCACCCCAGCTCAAGGGGTGCAGCTCAAGCACCCCACCCCAGTTTGGTTTCATTACAGTACGGGAGGGACGATAGTGATAGATATACTGCCAGAGGAGCAGGGGGCTGGGAGGTATATACTCTGGCACATGAACAAATACACATGTGCATGTTTCTACTTGTTTAAATAGGGCAGATAAATGGTTAAACTAGAAGTCAAACAGAGATATTCACTGTACCCGTGTAAGCAGTCCAACCTGGATTTATCATTATCAGCAGAGAGCTGCTGATATGACAAGTTGCAAGTTAAAGAAACCTCATTTTCCAGTATTTATGGTCCCTGCCAGCAAAAATACCAAAGACACACATTCACCCTCCCAACCCCCATCTTTAATGGACCCACTGACACCACTGAACTGGAAGAACCAATTAGACTGTACATCAGAGAGACAGCATTGTATGAAAAGGTACTCGAGGCCATTCCTCCCTCTGGCCTCGAGGGCTCAAAACCTCATATGGCCACCTGTTTCTGACAGGGGCCAGAGGGAGAGTTTAACAGTAACGCCACCAGAAGCTTGTGGCATTTAGCATCTTCTTGGCGGGCCACAGTGTGTGAAAAATGGGTGTTTTACCTCAAATTTCAAATTAAATATGTTTAAGTATTAATTTTTAATAAACGAATGGATGGAAAAAAGATGCATCCCTACACGTGTTACAGCAGAGTAAATCACAATGGCTTCTGGGTAAAGTCGGTCATGGTTGATGTAGTTAAACAAGGAGAGACTTTATTTCTTTGAGCTTCTGCAGGAAATGGTTTCTGCCCCTGTTGTAGTATTTCATATCACTCCCTAATTATAAACAGTAACTTTGGTGAACATTAAGCCAGTAATATTTTTTATGACTCCATGCAGGGCTGCACATTATAGGCCTTGCCATAAAGATAATGATCAGTTTCATGTTGACAAAAGTAGTCTTATCAAAAGGATATCCTTGTGAGTAATACAAAAGAAAAACATCCAGGAAACTGTTAAATTTACGGTAGGTTTCAAACTTTCCCTTTTCCTGAATATGTCAGAGGAACAGAGGTAACTACATGGTGGAATTTTTCACTTTACAGATCAGCTCTCGTTCCCTGAAACCGATGACATGTTACCCAAATCCAAGTTCATGCAGGTTATTTACTTAATGGGCTTAAAGTTCAGACTGTGAAAGACAAACTGTACTGAATGGCAGAATTATTGATTGGGTTCAAATCAGCACTGGGAAAAATATCAGACACACTCATGGTTTTGTTAGCTGGCCATTCTCTGAAGTCCGGTGTGTTTAATTGGCCTTTTCATTTAGTGGCGCTCAGCTCGCAGCGGGTTCAGCAGCCAATGGGGTGTGAGCAGAGTGAATACGGTGTGTGTGTGTGTATGTGTGTGTAAAAGATGTCAAGCAGGGGCTTCTGAAAACCATTCATAATGTGGGAATGGGCGGCCACTTGCATTTCAATTACCGTAGAAAACCTCCAATGGGAGCATTTGGATGAATTTGGACTGAATTTGAATTGCCTCAAGAATTTGAAACGTCTTGAGGCAGCATTCCTTTAGGTTTGGTTGTACACCCAGACAGATGTGAAGTCAGACTTGTTCCCAGTGTGTCAGGAAAGAAACCCAGTAGCTTAGTGGTTAGGGCCCACACTTGAGCAGCGAGCGCCCGGGTTTGACTCCTGGAGGGCTGGACCATTTGCATGTAATTCCCATACTCTCTTTCCCCACATTTTCTTTTCTGTCTTCACTGACCCAATAGGATAAAGACATAAAAATGGCTCCAAAAAACTATTATCCTTAAACACTCTGAAATGATGGATTTGTCCCCTGGGAGACATAATTAAAAAAAAAATTCTCTGTCCAAAAATGGTTGAAAGGCAACTATTTCACAACATGAGGGACAGAGGTGACACATGTCTCTGTGACAGGCGTGGAAATGCAGATAGGTGAGGACCAGTTCCAACATGTTTCTTCACCACACACCATTTCCCAGAACTGACACACTGGGAACAAGTCTGACTTCACATCTGTCTGAGTGTACAACCAAACCTAAAGGAATGCTCAAGACAATGCCAGTGTTTTGTATTGAAGGATGAGTTGGAGGGGTGTCCATTCTTTTCCAGAATACAGGGCATTTCAGGTAAGAGGGGAGAAAGACGGGAAGAATTCTCCTGCAAACAGGCAAGATATTGCATCATGTGGTACAAAGCCAAATTCATCCAAATGCTCCCATTGGAGGTTTTCTACGGTAATTGAAATGCAAGTGGCCGCCCATTCCTACATTATGAATGGTTTTCAGAAACCCCTGCTTGACATCTTTTACACACACACACACACACACACACACACACACACACACACACACACACACACACACACACACACCGTATTCACTCTGCTCACACCCCATTGGCTGCTGAACCCGCTGCGAGCTGAGCGCCACTAAATGAAAAGCACAAAACAGGCGAGCTTCATTCAAAAGCCGGTACAGGAATAAAAAAAGACCAAATGTATCACCGAAAGCTGCAGCCATTAAAAAAACGAGACGCATGATGACTGATAGACAATCATACAGAAACGTAAGTGGTAGAAACGATGCGAAACGATGTTTCCCCCTCGAAATTAACACCGGGAAAAGAAAGGCAGAGTGGGAGAGGATTTGACCCACATTCTGAGAATAACTGCGCCCTCCCCCCATCACCTTGCATCCGGTGCTGTCAGAGGAGTGGGCAATTTAAACCCACACTGAGCCACAACCATAATCACACTATTATTTAAATATATATACATATTTAAATCAAACGACATCAAGCTGACGCACAGCGTTATTCTGCACATATTTCACGCAGATGCCAAAATAAACAAAATAAAATAAAAATAGAAGTAATTAAAAACATAATTGATCGAATTAAATTCAACTTACTTGTGTGAACAATGGAGCAGATGAGGATCAGCAGAGACGCGTAACACGGTCCTCCCGTGTTTCTCAGCCTCACTGGAAGATGCATCCTCACCGAAGCGTATCAGGTCTCTGATGTGTGTTACTGGAACACTGACAGTAATGTGACCGCTGGCTGACACCGCACCCGAAGTGGCAAAAGGTTCTAGCTGCCTCCTCCTTGCGCTCTGCTGTATTATAGAGACGCTCCCCCTGGAAGGTCTGAGGAGGGATGCTCTGCACACTGTAATGTTTGACAACAACATCAGACCCATTTCAATGTGGTCCAGGGGTGGGTGGGGCCCCAGAGGGGCCCATGAGGAGGAAGGCGGGGTCTGGAGTGGTGTGATTTCTGAGGCGCACAGCCTCAACAATTGGGAGGCGGAGCTCTGTGGACATGGATTTTGTTATGAGTTTAACCCTTTCAGAGAGACATCATTAGTTTAGTTTTATTCCCCGGAGGCAAACTCTGACCTTACCGCAGTATGTGGCTCACAGGGGCGTAGCCAGGGGTTTTGGTCTCAGGGGCCCTACAATGGAGCATCAGGGTCCCTCTCAGGGAGTGAGTGATCTTAGATTTTGAGAATACAGTTGAAATATTTAGGGGGGGGGGAAGCTACAAAAAGTCATAATATTCAGTTTTTATGTGCCAAATGAGGGATGACCTCAAGTTACTGTGTAATAAGGAATCTCATTGTAGTTATAGATTTTAGGATGTAACCTGTAGAAGAGTCCAGCAAGGGACACTCCCCCCCCAACTTTATTTACAAAATGTCTTATGTTTTTTTTTTATCCTTTTTTTGATTATTATTATTTCCAACATATCCCACAAAAAGATCAAAACTATTACTCACCAGTTCACCAAATCAAAGTCAAATAAAGATGAAATTAAGTATTAGTGAACCAATGCTCTTTCAGTGCAGAGTACAGACTGGGGAAGCTGGGTAGTATTGATCTTTTCATGGAAGTGTTGACAGTTATAAACATATAGAATATCCACAGACTTATCCTTTAGTAGTAGAAATTTGTGAGTCCTGTTTGACTGTAACCTCAACCTGATACTCTAATACAGACAGTTTAGCTCATCTTGAATGTATGAATTTCTTTTAAAACTAACATGTTCCCTCAAGTAAACAAGATGTCCCCAGTCAACTGGTTTGAAGTCCAAAATTTGTCCCCAGATGTGGCCTGTGACAGTCTATAAGACTGGCAGCTGGCCCGCTCTGGCAGACGTTCAATATTTAAATAATACGAAATGGTCAGCACAGAGCAGTCTTGTTCATATGGTTCATATGGTTCATATGGTGCTTCACATCATGACAACACCAGTGTTTTCATTGGGACAGGAGATAATTGATTTACGTGTGTTTGACACCTTCCACAAAGATATGTGTGATGTTGATTTCATTCATTTTACTCCACTAAAACATTGGGAAATGGTATATAGCTCAGGTCACTTGACTGGCGAGTAAAACTCCAAACAGGCTGTAAAGGCATTAGCACAGCTTTCATCTTCACGTCACCACTTCCTTACCTGACGTTTGTCACCTCTTATAAAAATTACAAACAAAAAATTGTGTTATTTCAGGTTCAAAGTCTCAACTCTTTTGAGCCCATAAGATAGTTTACAATGAGATTTACACTGGAGGTGGAGATAAAGCTCATGTAAAGAGATAAAACGTAAAAACAACAACCTTGAACCATGCAGAGAGTGCATCATCAGGAGCACAACTCAGAGACTCAGACTCAGAGATTCAGTGATTGGAAACAGCTGACTAATCCAGATGGTTAAGGCACTTTAACGTTGACACAGGGAAAAAATAAATAAAATAAAAAATAAGCTAAAGCATGTTAGGGGGAAATATCAAGTTGGTCGTAGTGATAAGTAAATACATTGACCTAGGTACTATCACAGGATGGGTTATGTTTCAACCCCCACCACCAGTATAGTCTCTATTGACCAAGTCCATTTTATCATGTGTGACCTTCAGTGTTACTCTGATAAATGTGCACAAATAGAGATTTCAAAGGAACACATGAAACACACGATGTCTAGCTTTTAGCTGAGCTGACCACGTGAGGGATTCTCACAGTGAAAACAAAGCACTGGGAGTCAGTGTCTCTAAGGTCCCGACAGGAATTGGAGTCAGTTTTTCTTTCTACACGTCAAGAGCTGAAGATCTGCTTCACAGGAGCTACTAATGGAACTGAAGGACCAAGGCTGCCAGTAAAGTCTGCTTAAATAGGGATCAACAAGATGGAGGAAATAAGGACAAGATGTATGACACACACATGTAGTGAACAGGTCTTTACTGAAGCAGACGTACCAACACAACACTGTAGAAAAAGGCCTTATTCAGAATCCTATGTGGGTACAGAAGTATTATCAACAAAATGTACTTAAAGCTTTGAAATGAAAAGTTCTTGTCATGCAGAAAATGGCCATTCCATTTATCAGCACAGTCAAAAGAAACACTAACCACAACACAGACTACCGATCACAACAAATCACAACGACGGCACGGCAGCTTATTGATCAAAAGGGCCAAACTGTTTTTAGAAATTCTTCACATAAAAAGTATCACCTATTCAACACTAAGGTCGTGTACTGTATGCCACACATTTTCTGTCCAGTGCTGGCCTTGTTCAGAGGGTGAACCCACCCACCTCTAACCCCACTGTACATCGGGGTGCGTTTAATAAGAATTGACAAGGAATTTTCAGGCCTCTTACTGAAACTGGGGCCTGTGGGCGAGCGGCTGTGAGACATGAAAAGTTCTCTAAACTGTGTCAGAGTTGACCTCTGACCTCCCGATGAGATGTGCCCCCACCCCAACCCCTTCACCCGGTTATGAATTGCTGATTGAACAGATAGGGAGAGGCAGAAATTCCTGATGTGTCCCTTGGCAGAGAAAGTCGTCTCGCTGTCTTTCATTCACCAGAGAGCAGAACACACCCCTCTACTATAACTGACTGGGTTGGTCTTTCTCATTATGCACAGCCTCCCCACCTCAGCCTCTGTAAACACGTTCTGGTTCTTCCAGTATGCTTGCTCCCTCAGCCCTTTTCATAGTCACTACTTCTCCTGACAAAACAAACAGTGTCTGGGCTGCAACGGATTTATTGTCACTGTGTCTTCCAGAGAAGGTCAAATCAGGTTCTCCCAGATGCAGTTAGGCGTGTTTTTGACTTTGGTTCACCAAACACAGGACGGCCAGGCAGGGGAAACTCGTTCTTTTGGGTGAGTGTGGGTGAAAGATTTCTGCAGTCAGATATTTCAGACATAAGTTTGCATGAGTTCAGCGATCCATCATTTGCTGAAAATGGCACCTGCCAGCACAGGGACACACGCCTGGACAGTCTGCCCGTCATTGTGGCTTTGTGGGTAGAGAGCACAGCTCAGTAATTAACCCATTTCATGTGGGAAGTTGCATTTGCAGTCATCACCTCGCCTCTGGAAAAGAAGATAAGACTGACATTGTGTTGAAAGGGGATTAAACAATAAAAGGCTGTGGAGGGAAAATGAATGAAGAACGTATTTGTTAGCTTCAATCACTAAGTGAAGGACATTTATGTCGGATTCAGCTAAGATATAGGTGAGAAGCACAGATACATCTAAATAAAAAACATTTATGGGGGGAAACTGCCAGTGAATCCTGAAATAATGACAACCACAACTGTACAAACACACGCTCACACGGCAAAATGTGTCTGCAGGGAGAATCATGCTGAGGGAGCTGTTCCTCCAAAACTCAGCCCAGGCATGAGAAATCACCCACACAGCAGATTCTCACAGGTATAACCCCTCGTGTTTGTTTAGGTGCTGGGGCATGTGCCCTCTTGGCGCTAACAAAAAAAAAAAAAAAATCAGGAGAGGGAAAGTGCGATGTGGGTGGGTCAGGGTCAACGGGAAAGATCAGAAGCCCAGTGAGAATACAGTGACTGCACGAAGTTTTCATCCAACTTGAAAAGATGTTGTTTTACATGGTTTTACAATGTAGAATTGTTTTGGTGTCTCAAGTGGCAGGTTTCTTGCAGATGCATCAACTTTTGTATTTTGTTGCCTTCATTTTACACTCACAAAAAAAAAAAAAAAAAAAAAAAGCCCAGTGTTGATGTCTGCAGTGTTTCTCCACTCTCAGCCTCTTTAGAGTTCTCCTCCTGGAGTCCCCCCCACTCGCCTCTCCCTCACAAGCTCAGTCAAATTTTTGAGGAAGGCCTCCTCCAGGCAGATTTACAGCTGTGCCAAACTCTTTCTTTCTCTTAATGACTCGTTTAACTGGACTCCAAGGGTTGCACAGTGACGTGGAAATGTATCCAGCCTCTGAAATGTGTTTATCAATCAGCTTGTCACTGAACTGATTGGAGTGTTCCTTGGTTTTTATAAATGTTCCCACAATACTGAGCCATTGGAAGTTGGACCTTGGAGGTTGCCGGTGTATTTATACTACAGCCGACTAAAGCCCCTGGACTACACACGTATAACTGAAAACCACAAACCCGCACCAGTGATGTGATTTGTGCTTCTTCACATCACTTTGTAGAAATGTCTGTTGATCAGTGTCAAAAACACCACAATAAATCACCTTTGATTCAGTGCACGACAAAGACACCACAGATGAGGCATACAAGAGTAAAAGGAGTGTAACTTATTTAAGACCTATGCTGCACCTAAAAAATTACAAAGACAGTGAAAGAAGTCAGACAGAAGTGCAGTGGCAGTGGCAGTGGGAGATATGAACCACCTGCTCTCAGTAGGCCATCTAGTGTACGGATGAGATGAGTGCAGTTAATGAGCATGTCTGGGTGCTTGTTTGCATTTCGGACACAGAAAGTGAAGACAGCGGGTTAATTACAAGATGCCTTTATTGTACTTTTTGGAATCCAGTGACACCGACACGAGAACATGGTCCTATCCTTCCCTCCCCCTTTTACATACACAACCTGAGAGGGAGGGGCTGCAGGGTGGGATGTACCGTGATCCCGCTTGTAGTCTTAAATTAAACACAGAGATAATAGCGAAGACACATCCAGGTGCATTTCCACAGACACGCACGACATGCATTCAAAAAGTGACTTCGGGGAACGCAGCGACTCCTGGTTCACATGTACGCTTTGTCTCAAAGTAAAAGACGACAAAATTAATACCATTTTAAAAAAACAGTTAGCTGTCTTAATGGCCCACGATCAATCTATAATTCAGGCTCTGTCAATTTCCACTTAAAGGAGAAAACAAAAAGGCGACACACTACTACTCATACTGGGAAAAATGGTTTAAATATGGAAGTGGATGGTTCATATCTTTTATATTTTAGTTTTTTTTTTTTATTATTGGTTTTTAATTAATGGTATACTTTAATGAGAATACAGTTGTCTCACTAAAAATCAGCTCATCTAGGTAAAACTAGGCCTCTTCCACTGTCTCCTTGCTGTATCTAAGTAAAATATATAAAGTCCAGTAAGGGGCTCAGTGGGCCGTTGGTCCGATCAGGAGTGGTTCACTTCAGTCCTCCTCGCTGCCGCTGGCCGAACGCTCCTGAATCAAACAACACAACGGAAAAGCAGATTTGCTTTTGTTATTCAACACAAGGACGCAAAGACAACCACAGGGAGGGAGTGTTCGTGAATAGTGACAAAGAAAGCTAAAAATCTTCACCAGTGAGAAGTTGGACATTTTTGGACCTCTGGAGAAATATCAATATATACAACACAAACTGATTAAATCTAATAAGAATATAACTTTGTAATATTCCTTTGGGAAAAAGAAACACCACGGGGGCAACTAATGTCTTCATTATCAATTCATATGTCACTTTTTTGGATTCATTTTGTTTCATTTAATTGATAATATCAGAATAGTGAAAAATGCCCAAGGTGGTGTCCTAAAGTACCTTGTTTTGTTTGACCCAACAATTCAAAACAAGAAGATATTCAATTTACAGAAAGCAGAATCTCTGAGAAGCTGGAAACAGTGAATGTTTGGCATTTTGTGCCTGATTCATCGTTTATCAAAACTGTTCATCTGAACTAATTGCTTTAGGGCTAGGGTTCGTGTATTAACAGAGTTCTATTCAACTTTTAAAAACTTTATTTGCTGCATTTAACAGAAAAGCAAAGGGAATATCTCTGTCTGTCACTGGGACTTTATTCTGACAGGTGAACAGCTACTCTCACCTCTTCCTGTTCCTCCTCGCTGTCATCGTCGCTCACCACAGGTTTAGCCCGGGCGCCACGGCCCCTCCGTCGTTGTCCTTTTCCTCCTCGATCCCCCTTTTCTTTCCGGCTCAGCTTAATCTTCACTTTCACTGAACGAGCTGACGGAAAAACGAAGATCGTAAACGTCACGGTGCCTAAGCCCTGCTCATATCTGTAAAAGCTTCACTTCAAGCTTCAGAATAAATACTGTTTTTCTAATGCTCACATTCAGACTCGGAGCCTTCGTCTGCCTCCTCTTCCTCTTCCTCGCTCTCCTCTCCTTCACTCTCATCCTCCTTCTCGATCTTCTGTCTCACACTGGTGAAGACAGACTGCAGCACAATGGAGTCCTCGTAGATCTGAAACATTTGCAAAAAGTAAAAAGAGAGATTATAGAAATATCTAATACTGACTTCTTGTAAATAAGGGTGAATTTAAGATTAAATCTAAAAGACAACATTTGTGAGTGTGCTCCGGGCTGAACTCACCAAAGACCCCTCCAGGTTGAAAGTCTGGGCGTTCTGACACAGCAGCATCACATCCTTCTCCAGGTCGTTCAGGCTGCGGTATTTATGGCTCCGGATCCTCTCCTGACGAACAGAAAGCAGCAGTGAAACATCCAGTATTTAATAAGATAAAAAAAAAACTGAACAAACAAATTAAAAAAAAAGTACTGGAAAGTCTTTCTTCTTCACCATACCTTGATCTTTCTGAAGTCCACAGGTTTGCGGATCAGCTCATAGTACTCGGGCAGCTCCTTGCGAGAGGGCAGCTGGATGAAGACTTCACTCAGCTGTCGCCCATTACTACGAAGACAGGGAGGCTGTGGTCTTAGTATACATCACTGTGAGTCACTGCTAAAGCTTGAATTACTACAATAGATTAAAGATGAAGTTGCTAATGGTTTGAAGATGCAGTAACGTTCTCACCCATCCTTATATTTGATGACAGCATCGACGATCTTCTTCATCTTCTTAGTGAGGGACGGGGGATTTGGAGAGAGTTTCTCAGCGGGTGGGCGACCACGTTTCTTTGCCTTCTTCACCTCCTCGTCCTTGTCCCGCCCTCGACTGCTGGAGCTGGGTGTGGCTGGCCCGCCGTCATGGTCACGGTCTCTCTTGCGCTTCCTGGTTGTCTTTTTGTGACGCACCTCCTCTTCGATGTCCTCTAGATTACCCTCTTCAATGGCCTGTGGTGAGGAGAAATCAGGTCAGAAAACTCTCGACAGTTAACGAAGACTAAAACGATGTCGCCTCCGCAGTTGTAAAGTCATATGCTGAACAGCTAAATATGATAACACCCCACCTTGAGCCACTGCTTCTCAGTGAGCGAGTCGCTGTAGTCCACCTCCTTCCGTTGGCGGGACCCTCGGCCAAACATCTTCTCCTCCTCTTCTTCACAAGTTAGCCTCTCAACCTCAGCGTCGTCTTTCAGAATCCAACTGGGCAGATCGTCTTCCTCCATCAGACGAGGTTTCCTCTTGGGGTTGCGGGCTTCCTCACGGCGTCTGTCTAGATCCATGCGCTGGAATTAAAAAGAACACAGCAGGGCGTTAGTGGATTCAGACTGTAAAATTACAAAGTGACTAACAACTGTAATGGAACAGGGACTAACCATGAACTGTTCAAACTCCTCTTCACTTCTGGCAATCATCTGATTGACAGTCTCATCATCAGGAACCTCGTCTTCCTCCTACAGATGAATGAGACAGGGGGAGTGAGAAGAGACTAACGGCAGATTTATGTGGTACCTCAGAGCCAAGTCTCTGAACTAATGACTCATTTACAACAAGGGGAACAACGTATACACAATGTATATATTAACCTTTACTGCACTGTACTATACTGTAGGCATTGTAAATGTCCCTTGCAAGTCTCTACTACAGCTTTGCATATTCAACTGTGAGTTATCACTAGAGATACATTTGAATGGAAATACAAGGCAAAAAAAAAAAAGCAAGACAGTATTTGCACAAAAATGTCTACAGCAAAAAAGGGAAAAAAGGGGACCATTTTTATATTAGTGTAAGAGATAAAGTATCATATTAACCATCAAAGGTTTGTGCAGAAGCAGAAATACATAAGGGAGAAAAGGAGAAGTCTGGTTTGATGAAAGCTCACAAATCCTGAGAAAACAGGGAAGTAAGGAAAAGAGACAGAGGAAGAGAAAAAAAAGGAGAGAATGAAGAGGTGGGGCAGCGCACAGGCGGATGTGGGTGGGTGGGCGATGTGGGAACAGGTTCAGATCACACCCACCCACGCCCCCCTAGTGCGGCAGCCTCCTCGAGCCCCGACCTCGTCCTGCTCCTCGTGCTCCAGAATGGCCTGTAAGAAGGCCCGACGTTCATAGCCTGAGGACTTCTGGTCGAACATGCCGGCCTGGATGACCTTCTGGTCCACGTTCAGTTTGTACTTGGCCGCTGCCAGGATCTTTTCCTCCACGCTGTTGACGGTGCAGAGGCGGAGCACGCGCACCTCGTTCTGCTGACCGATACGGTGGGCTCTGTCCTGAGCCTGCAAGTCCTGTAGGAAGACAAACATATGATTAGTTTAGATGATGTGATTGTGTGTGATGATTGTGGAAACTGTTGTGGACTTCTTACTTTTACACCTGATACTTTTACATCAGTACCTGATGTGGGTTCCAGTCACTGTCAAAGATGATGACTGTGTCAGCAGACTGCAGGTTGAGGCCCAGGCCTCCTGCCCTGGTACTGAGCAGGAACACGAAGTACTCAGAGGCTGGGTCATTGAATGTCTTCAGCAGCATGCCACGGTCCTCTGCCTTAGTGGTTCCTATGGGAGGGGAAAAGATTTAAAAATTGATTCCCAGTTGTTCCATATGATCAATTAACAGTGAACCCAACATTTAAAATACTTGGCTGTTTCTATTTAAGTTGTGAAATTGTGCAGTAAAATGTAGGAGAATGACGATAACAAATATATAATAGCCCGAATGTTTGCCTTGGTAAGAGGTGTCTTACCATCCAGACGCAGGTACTTGAAGTTGCGGTACGCAAAGTAGTCCTCCATGATAGTCATGAGTGAGGTCATTTGACAGAAGAGCAGCACTTTGTGGTTGGTGGCCCTCAGCTTGGGCAGGATGCGATCCAGCAGCTCAAACTTCCCAGAGGAGCGGTACAGGTCAGCGCTGGACAGGCAGAGGATGAAGAATGAGACAGTTTACAACATAAGATCGACACTTACACAAGACAAACACGAACTGTACAAACACACACAATTTCAAACTCTTCATACCCAGTCACTATTCCACCAGAATAGCCGAGATGCTCAGAGAAGGACTCCTGTAAAACAAAAAAGGCAAACAAAAATTAAAGATCATTCCTTTTGAATTCTGTGTTCACACAACTGCGTTTACGTTTTCAGTATACTTTTTTATTATTTATTTTTATTATCAGGTAACAAGCCTGGTCAAGCTCAAGAGTCTCTCTGGTACCTCAATGTGCTGGAACATGTAAGGGTGGTTGCAAATCTTTCTCAGTTGCATGATAGTGTTCATCAAGGTCTTCGTGCCTCCTTTACCCTGGAAGATTAAGAAGAAAAAAAAATGCACCTATTAGTTTCCAGTTATTTTTAAACTTTGAAATAACACTCATTGTACTATACTTCCCTTATCTACAATGCAAGGTCTCACCAATTAAATTAAACATTATCTGCTCCGTCTTACCTTCTTGTCTTTTTCTGACCCATCTGTGAGCAGGACTCCCTTGGCCTGCATGTGTCTGTACAAAACCCTCTGTAAGGCTGACATGTCGCACTTTATCACATACTCCACCTAGAAACCAACGATAAGGGAAAGACTTAGGAAAGTCACCAAATTATTTTAACTGTTCGATTTATAAAAATAGAAGGAGTACATTGTTACATCATGTTGCAACTGAGAGCAATGAAGAAACAAGTTAGCAAGAATTAAGGGCTGTAAACAAATAATTTAGGGACGAATCATAACAATCATGATCTCAATAAAAGTGAACAAAAGGCAAGGTAAATAAATCTGAAAGCAGCCTGACCTTCTCGGGCAGCTGGGCCTCCACCTCTTTCTTGAGTCGGCGCAGCAAGAAAGGTCGAAGAACCTTGTGTAAACGTCGAATGATCAGGATGGTCTCTTCTTCATTCAGGTCAACCTTAAATAAAAAAAAAAGAAAAAAAGAAAGGGGAAAGAAGGATGAGTGGGGTATATTTAGAATCCCAAAGCATTTTATGGCAACTCCTGTTATGTGGAGGTTTATTTTAAAATGTTATCTGCTATGTTTATCACCTTCTCTCCAGTCATGGCAAAGGGGGCGTTGAACCACTGTTCGAAGGTGCTGCAGCTCTTGAAGATGGTGGGCAGGAGGAAGTTGAGCAGGGCCCAGAGCTCAGGTAGCTTGTTCTGCAGCGGAGTGCCTGTGAGCAGCAGACGCCGTGGGGCCAAGTAATGCGTGTTCAAGACCTGGGTCAGCTTACAGTGGTGATTCTTCATACGATGGCCTTCGTCAACAATCATGTACTTCCAACGAAGCTTTGGGAGGAAATATAGAGCATTTAAGAAGCTGAAGGAAAAACCTCGTGACTGAGAGACACATTCATGAATAAATGCATTTTGCTTATAACATCAAAGCTACATCTGAGGATGCTTCCTTACCTTTGCTAGCACTTGTTTGTCTTTGATAATGTACTCATATGTGGTGAGCAGCACGTTGAACTTGCCACTGCGCAAGATGGGAACGAATGAACGTCGAGCAGCTGGAGACCCCTGAAAGTGAACAGAATCGCTTTCCATTTAGTTTCAACAATGTATAAATAAACAAAATCATTTACAAGTGACCTTAAACAGTTTTTTGTCATGACAAAACGTAACTGGCAGAATATCCCAGTAGGTGCCACTGACCTTGTAGGAGACCTTCACAACAGATGGCGCCCACTTATCAAACTCATAGACCCAGTTTGATAGAGTTCTGAAAACAAAAAAAACACAACAAGTTCAGAAAACTTTCAACTCTACTCAGCATGTGAAAACACAGTCCATACAGCGTTCTGTATGGACTGTCAGGACGAGTCAGGACTCACGAGAGAGGTACGATGATGAGAAAGGGCCCGTTGAGGCGCTTGTACTCCATGAGGTAAGTGATGAGGGCGATGGTTTGGATCGTTTTTCCTAGACCCATCTCATCAGCCAGGATGCCGTTCAAGTTGTTGTTGTAAAGTGACACCAGCCACTCCAGACCTTTGATCTGAGAAGAAAAGGGTGACAGTAAGCTTCACTAAAAATCATTAAACCATCTACGCACTCCTCTTTTCAGCGGGGGCTTGGGTGTGTACCTGGTATTGCTTGAGCTGCCCATTGACCAGCAGTGAGGACTGTTTGTCCACTTTTTCAGTCACAGCGTGAGCCACAGCGTAGTAGGACTGCAGGCCTCGGTTGAAGGACGCGTTACTGTACTCATCGTCTACATCCTGCTTGGCGTGTCTGAAGGGTGAAGAACATAAAATAAAAACAACTTAGATACAGAGAGAGAGAACATGAGATAAAAGAGTAATTCCTTAACTGTATCTTTGCACGATTTATTCATGATCTGACTGGAATTTTTATACTCATTTATTGCCAGCTGATGTTGGCACAGGGACCGTTAACACCAAAATCTCAATCGGTCCATCTTACTCAATGATGTGCCGGACATCCACTTCAGATACATCTTCACTGTCAGGGTCGGGAATCTTCTTCTTCTCTTCTGTTGGAGCTGAAGAGGGCTGAGGCTGCTCATCTTCATCCTCCTGACAAAAAACAAAAAACAAAAAAAAAAAAAAGGGGAGGGGGGGGTTAGAAAACTGTTGATAAGCAAATAACAGTTTTGCTTTGGTGTAGAGTTCACCGTGTTATGTACCTCCTCCTCCTCCTCTTCTTCTGAGCCACTGTCTTCGCTGTCTGAACGTGGGGCGACTTCATATCTGCAATGTTTTTGACAAAGTTAGATACACTTACAGAAATGTTATGGATCTGTCTTTTCTGTTCTGCTGAAGGACAATCATTCGCCACTACAACTATGAGCTGTAACTTCAGACCTTTATTCCCAAACATCAATTCAATCCAAATAACTGAATCGCCTCCCATTTCATGTATGTAACAGCATCAAAGCAAGGGATTTTACGTTTGGTGGAAGTATCACTTTCTACATCCAACAATGAGATTATCTCACTTGTGAAAGTTATAAGGTAGACATGACACCTACCCTGGGTTCATTTCAAGCCAAGCCTCCAGCTGACCAGCTTTGGGTGCATCAACCCCAGTCAGGATCTTTCCACTGTCCACATGGATGACCTTCACTGGCAGGTCACTCATTTGACTGGTCTCATCTAAAGGCTGGGAGACAACAGGAAAGAGAGGAAGAAAAACATTAATTCTGAAAACAAAAATATGCTGCCACACTTTAACATCTTATTCAAATATACATGATCTGTGAAAATGTTTCTTCTTTTAAACTCACCTCTCCATCAGGTCCGAGAGCAGGAGCACCACCCTCTGCAGCCTCTGGCTTCTGAAAAAATAAAAACATTTAAAGTATATGTCAAAAAAATGTAACTGAAACTTACAAAGAGGCACATTACGAATGCTTATAAACATTTACCTTCTTTTTCTTCTTCTTTTTCTTCTCTTTGAGAGCTTGTGCGGCTTTGTGGGCACGCACAAGCTCAGTGAGGTTGGCCACGTATTCGTCTGTCTGCTGCAGCAGGTAGGCCAGACGCTTGTCTTTCTTCTGGTCGATAAGTTTACGGTAGCCTTCTTCATCTTCAGCCTGGAGAGAGATTCACAAGGAGATCGGATGCTTTTCTGCCATATATTTCAGTAACAAGCCACCTAACAGCAAATACAGGCTAATGCTGAATTTAGGTGTCTCCCTAATAGATGATAGAGTCTCACCATCAGCCTCCGCATTCTCTCCTTTTCGATGCGCTCATTTTCCTTCTTCTGCTCACGCTCAGTGTTGGCATGATAGGTGGAAACAGCTTTGGTGGCCTTCTGGATCTTTGCTGTGATAGAGCGGTGGTACTCCTTAAAGTCCTTTGCATGCTGCAGGATGCTGTTGAGGTATTCCTATGAACAGAACAATACATAAATGTGATTATTAAATCCAGTAAGTAAATTAAGCTCTTTTTAAAAGGTCATTTTCTCCTCTTGAAACTGTTGACCTCTCTCTTAAGAAATATAATCACTGTCACTGTTAATGATACAAAACAGCCAACTGAATCCCTTTGCCTTGCTATAAACCCTTTAGTTCACCCCCATCGCTCTTTTCCGACTCTGTACCTGGTGTTTCTGACGACGTTTCCGCTCCTGTTCGATCTTCTGTTGCTTCTCGAGCTTCTCAGTGATGCGGGCCTCACGTAGCGACTGACGTTTGCTGCGCTTATAGGCCTTAGCGTTCAGGGCAGTTTCCAAAGCGGTGTCACGCCGCATGCAAACCACCACCTCCTGACGCAGCTGTAGGTAAGAAAAAAGACAACATATTATTATATAATGGCATGCCAGTACAACAGTAACATTGGAGAAAAGTTTAATAAGCACAAGCTGAGTAAGTGTAAGAATTGTCTTTTACGTTTCTACCTGTCTCTGGAAGTTAAGCAGCCTCAGGGCCTTGAGCTCGATGGTGGCCTTAGTGCGCAGGTCACCAGCTAGAGAGCCTGGCAGGTTCTCCAGCTCCTGGATACGGTGAGCAATACGGGCCTGCAGCCTGAAAAATAGATGTCAAATAAATTGGAATAATTACCAAAAATCCAAAATCTAATCTTTCTTAGGGAGTAAGACATAAAGTCAACAGGGTTCAGTCTTTGGTCCACCTCTCTTCAGTTCCTATACTGCATATAAATGATTAACCAGCATCATGCGGCAGGTTGTCAGACATAGCTATTTAACTGGAAGATCTAGTTCATTAGCTTCCTTCCATCTGCTACAGTACATTACCATTCCTACCAGCGTGGTTTCCAAGCTCATGTCTATAATTAAGCAAACATTGCACTTTACATTCGGGGGCTTGTTATCAGTGCCAGATGTAATAAAAAAAAGAGACAAGGTGTTTAAAAGGTTTATGTTAGACACTGATCTCTATTCAGGGGATTAAGATGTTGAACTACTTACAGAATTCTATATGGATCATGAACGGAGATCATTGTAAACTCAAGTTCAAACTGTTTTTAAAGAGGGATCAGACATGTAGTTGCGAATGATCAGGGTTAATGGTTTTCAATTATTGTGTTCAGTGTAGTATATTTGTATAAAGGCTCATTTAAGGGCGAGTGCCGCTAACTAACTTAGGTTATTAATGCTTTGGTATGTGGCACCAGTCAAAGCTACATCCAATAAAAGAAGCATTCAGACAAAAAAAATAAATGAAAAATATATGAAATTCTAACATAACAGGGGTCCATCCAAATAAGGGGACAGAACTTTGCTTTGCAGAAGATATAGAAAACAATTCACACTAAACACAATAATTGAAAACCATTAACCCTGATCATTCGCAACTACCGTTCCAGTGTGTTCTCCCACACAACCCCTAACTCTATCTCACCTGTATTCTCTCTCCTGGAGGATTTCCACTGGGTCCAGCCCACGGGGTTTTTGAATAGGGGTTATACGGTTCTGCTTCTGGTGTAGCATCATGGGAGGTGGCTGGGCAGGCTGTCCTGGAGACTGTGTCTGAGGGGGCATTACTGGGGAGGCAGCAGGGGGCACAGAGGGAGGAGCAGGGGAGGGTCTGCCAGTGGGCTGAGGTGGAATCAGCTTCTGGGGAGGGTTGGATGGAGCAGCAGCATTCACTATTGGTCCTAGCAGACATGAATGTAGAAGAGATCAGTTATGCTGCATCTGTACATAAAAAATACACAGTGCTGACCGAAGTGAATCTCAGGAGTTTACCTTCAGGCCATGACTTAGGGGGTCCATTGGTAGGCTGGCCTTGCATACCTGGCGGAACTCCTGCAGGTCCAGGAGGTGCCATATTGGGGCCCACCATGCCTGAAAAAAGTAATGTCATGTAATAATATGAAAAACTGTATAATTTGTCCAGTAATTAGTATATGTTCGGACAAAACAAACAATATCATGTTCAGCCACCAGGGGTCTCCATTGAGCTATCTAATATTCTGCTTTCATTGTTTAAAGCTCATGTTACAATCTGCTAGGATATACTTCTGTGCAGAAACAGATTACCAAAACACACTACAACAACAGGCATTCTGAGAGCCTTCCTCAGCTCACCGTGTGGTCTGTTGTAGTTAGCCTGAGCTGGTCCCGGCCCAGCCCCTGGCCCACCTCCAGGTCCAGTAGAAGGTGGCATGTTAGGCATTGGCTGTTGCTGCATCCCTGGCATGGGCCTCTTCCCCTGCACAGCCATCTGCAGGTGCTCTGGTATGGGCTGATTGCGTGCCAGCATCTTGTAAGCCATAATCTGGGCCCTGAGTTGGTGCAACTGGTTCTGGTTGAAAGGAGTTGGTCCACCTGCACCACCAGGTCCACTTCCTGCACCACCTGGTCCACCTGGACCCTGGGGACCGCCACGATTAGGCTGACCCATGCCCTGATTAGGGTCACCACTGCCCTCCATAGGTCCAGTCCCAGGGCCAGAGGGACCTCCGGGCATCATGGGGCCAGAGGGAGGGCCATTGGCTGGGACAGGGCTTGGTGCATGCTCTGAGCCACCCAGTGGCGAGGGGTAACCTGGTGAACACAGAACAGATGCTTGATGGGTATGACAAACATTGATTCATGCATTGTGCTAAATAGGTTTTTAACCACTATGCCCATAATTATATTTAAGACACTGACCATAATCTAAGGAACAGGAGGTTTGATTATGTTTAGTTTAGGCTACAGAACACATAACAGAAAGTGACACACACCAAAATGCCCTTCACCTCACTTACACAATCCACCATCTCCATGTTCTATAAGTCACCTTTAACACTGCTGTCATGCCATTTTAGTGCTCCTGTGAGTGTCTCTCTCTCTTCCTATCTTCTTATGCTTAGTGACTGTGTGGTTTTGTAGATGAAGCTTCCTTTGTTGTTGTCTGAAAGGGAAAACCCCTCAGCCCCGCCCCTCCCATCACCCTGCCCACTGCTGGCTCCTCATGGTGCCATTTAGGCAGCAAAACAAGAAGAGGAACCGGCTGGATGGGTTCACACACACACTGTACCTGTTGCTCATACTCTATGTCTACGCGACAGAATTACTGGTTCATGCTGTGTGGAGCTTTTCGGGGACAAGAAGGAAATCCTTAATTTCAATCTATATTCACCCATTGTGTGTTGATGTGAACACACCCTCAGTTATCTGAGAATTCAAACTATCTACCACAAAAATATTTACATGAGAATGTACAGTATTTACACACGTTTTATCTTAAACTTAAAACATGAGCTAAATAAAAAGCAATAGTGTGTGACTTTTTACCTTGGGAATGTTGGTCCATGGGGCTTGGAGGGGGTCCCATACCACTGTGCCCCCCTGGTCTCATGCCCATGCCCTTCATCTGGCTGTAGCGAGGGTCATCAGGCATTCCCTTCTCATGCATGGCTTCCATGGACTGTTAAACACACAGAATAATCATGCTTAAAACAAAGCTTGTTTCATTCTGTTTTACATTTGACTCAAACCTATTTTATGTGGTCCGAGTGTGTAAACTGTTTTGTAAAAGATGTCAACTCTGACAGTAATATTTAAATTAAGACTGTCAACAACAATTACCACCTTATGTGCAGGCAACTGTAAAATAATTACCAAACACAAAATTTGTTTATTATGCATAATCACAAGAAGTTAAGCTAAACATGCACCATTACTGATTTAATTCAGTGTAAACCTAAGAGGACAATAATCAATGCAGACAGGGTAAACAAAGGAATAAGAATTTAGTACTTTGTGCATCTGATGCATGTTGTCCTGAGGATATCCTGAGGGTCCCTGTGGAGGATGGGGGTGTCCAGATCCAGGAGGTCCTGGGCTGGGCCCCATCATGCTGTGGGCTGAGCCTGGTGAGGGACCCGGGCTCGGGCCCATCATGCCTCCTGGAGATGGCCCTGGGCCTGGGGAGGGTCCAGACCGAGGTGTCCCTCCCATCGGGGGGTCAGGAGTGGACATCTCTGAGGGGAAACTGGGAACGTGTGGCAGCAGCAAGGACCCCTGTGAAGAGAGATGATAAGGGGAATTTAGGAAATGATCAGAATATATGTGTGACCAGACGAGTGTACGTGTTGGTATATTTACTTTAGTGTGTTACTTTAAGTAAAATTATTGTGCGTTTGTTGACTCGTTGAGAAAAGTAGAGATTTGAGTTTTTTCCCTAGGCACAAATTCACCAGACAAGATTGGATGTAATCCGCTGAGGTTTGGGTATAACAGCCAAAGCTTACTACAATGAGATTTGTTCTGTTCTGCTCAAAGCACCTCATTACATTTCAAAAACTCAACCACCATAGTTACACTTGTAACCAGGGAAGCAACTAATGTATTTTGATTAACCTATGCATCACTGATTTGAATGCTCAATAAATCCTTTTGTATATAAAATATCATAAGACAGTGTAAATGTTCACTCTAATTTCCTAAAGTCAAACACAATGTCTTCAAGTTGCTTGTTTTGTCTGACAAATCCTCCAAAACCAAAACACATTTAATTAACAATGACTCAAGAAGCAAACAGGGTTGCTTGGCCTTTCCATCTGATAACTGGCTAAAACAGTTAATGTGTTACCAAAACCGTTGCAGATTAATCAAATCACGTTCACTTATGGTGCAGTCAACAGTAAAAACTGCTGGTGTAACTTGGTGAGGTTGGTGGATCACCGTGCATGTTGAGTAATTATGTTGTTTGTTTTTTAAAATATAATTTGTTTGTTTGGTGATTTGCAAAGGGTAAACCAAACACACCAAATTCTGCTCAGTAGCATTCAGTGTGAACTACAACCAACACGTCTAAACCACAACTTATCACATTTCAACTGATGGACGTATGAAAGGAAATTGCTTTTATGTCCTTGTAGGATGATGTTCCCTTTTAAATGTGTCCAAATCTGACCCCTTATTAGTTCAAACTGTGGCAGATGGTCAGTTTATGGATTGAACAAGGCTTTCCCTAACCCTAACAATTATAGCACATCTCTGAACTGTAAGCGTTAATTCAGACTTTACAGCGATGCAACGGTTTCTATTGAATTTTAAATCCATATACACCGGGGGTCGACAGGAGGTCATCTAAACTGTCACTTCATGGGTCAAAACTATGGTCAAGAAAAAAAGAAACCTTTGTAGAAGGAGCTCTACTGCACAAGATACAGCCCATGCAGATACAGAGACAGATATGTGTTTGAACAATAAAGAGAGAACAGCTGACCAGAGTCAAAACTCTGTCAGTCCAACTGTTACAGTGTTTATATTCACAAACAAATAACAGTTGGGTTAGCTATTATTAGCGTTCTTAGCTTTGCTAGCGTTAGCCAGGCCTAGCCGGGTTTTATAGTTTTCGTTACATTTTATGTCAGTTAAAAGCCAACGTTTCCACCTCTTGTTTCTCATAAAGTAACACAAGTTTCCTGGCATTCGCTGGACAAAACGGCTCAGCCGTTAAATTACTCTAAATGCGAGGTAAAGCTACAAAGAACACCAGCCTGCTAGGTTAAAAAGAAAAAGCCCACAACAACATAAGCTGGCTGCTTACGGTGGCTGGCATGCTAACGAGCTAGTCGAGCTAGCCTAGCCGGCCATGCTCTCCCAGGCCAATTAGGCAGAAAAATGTGCTATTTAGGGACATGTTTGTCCAGATGCGGCGGCATTTGAACGGTTAGAGCATCCCTCATCGCTGGAGCTGATTGATCCAACGCGCCTCCCGTACCCTTGGCTCAGTGCTCCGCTCTAAGTACATTTCCAAAAACAATTTTCATTCATTGCTGACTGTCGCGCCACAGCAGCGGCTCTGTAATGTCGGTCTCATCTTTTTCTCAGCCCCGAAAAAAGCACCCTGTAAAAGCACATTAATCCTCTAACAGCAGCGTAAAACACAGACAAAACTCCCCTCATCTAGAAACAAAATTATACTTTACTTACACAAGTGGTGAAAGGTGATGTTTGATTCCTCACCGGTCGCAACGTATCTTGGTTTTCCTCCTAGCCAGAAACAAAGACCGACCTACCCAGTTGGTTTTTTTCCTTCACCCCCCTCTCTCGGTAGATTGTATCGCACGGACCGGCATGTACGACTCTGCAGCGCCCCCATCCACCGTCTCACTCACTTCCCGCATGCCCAGTGAGCTGTATTACAGAGAGGAATGAAAGACAGAGACGCGTCGTGGGGGATGGGAGAGCGAGTTAAAACACACAGTATTGTGGAGGACACTGCGAGGGTTATTACCATTTAACTGCGCCTGTATTTAAATATGAAAATTCATAAATACTGTAATAGATCCAGGAAAGTAAACTTAGAGACGGTATTAGTCGAACAATGGAGGGAGACTAGCACACATTTGCCAGTGTGTAGTATTTGCATGTTATATATATTTGAAAAGCATACATTATTTAATACCAGTTCTGTACGTAATGAGATATATATATATAAAGATGAATCGACGGATCATTTGACATATAAATGGCAGAAATTAAGTGAAAAATTCCCATCAAATTCCCCAAACCCAAGATGATTCCTTCAAAATGAAGAAAAGAAAGAAAAAGGGAAAAAAAGAGATTTACATTTTCTTTTTACAAAAAAGAAATTTACATCTGGAACCAGGAAATGTTTTGGCATTTTTGCTTTAAAAATTACATTGTAGATGATATGATTATGCTAATTAGGGTCAGAATCATTTTTTTGTCAGTTGACTAAT
This sequence comes from Toxotes lorentzi, assembly GCA_037833715.1. NCBI lineage: Eukaryota > Metazoa > Chordata > Actinopteri > Toxotidae > Toxotes > Toxotes lorentzi. The sequence continues at coordinate 16,437,561 of JBBMJY010000010.1, forward strand.
TGATTAATAGAATAATTGTCAAAGAGCTGTTCAGTATTTAAGCCTACTACTATTAACAATATCACACAGCCCGTTTTTGAATCTCCATGTAGTTTTGCATGACAAACAGTTATTTAATGCTCCATGTTGGAAGCCCTGTGACATGTGGCTGATCAGCTTAAGGAAGGTGAGGTTGTTTCTGTGTCAGTGCCTTTAAGCCACAGAGTCCCCATGCTGAGAAGCCCTTCACAGTATGCTGACAGAAAACAAACCGCCAAAAGGCAAAGTCTGAGAAATGTCCTTCCACTGGTTGGCCGCCCAGCTTTGGAGACATCGTGTGGCAGGTCTCATGGTGACCCTGGGGGTGACCTTTCTGCTCATACTTCTTAGTACTTATTTGTTGCAACATTCAAGGTAAGTAACAGGATGTAATTTCTCTTTGTATGCTTCAGCCTTCAGTTATTCTGTGAATATGTTCCCAGTCCCCAGAATCTTCTATAACCTCACCTTTTTATCTTTCATTCATGCAATGACAGTATATGAATATAAAAATGAGCAGAGTTCACAAATTCCAATCATCATTTCACTTATGAATGACATAATATTGCTAAATACCTGTATTTCCTTGTCACAGCCCTAATGACTGGCCCAAAGGTTGGAGTAAGATACCAGTGAAGGATAAAGAGGGACTCCCTTCCAATGCCAAGCAAAGACCTAACAATCCTTTCCTAAACTACAGAGGAAGAAGTAAATCTCAGTCCTCCAGTGCACAGGCTCAAAAGGATGCCAGTCTTTATTATATAGAGAAGACAAGGACACATACTCCTCCTGTTGTTTTCCTCAAAACACACAAGACAGGAAGCAGCACTGTCCAGAATCTGCTGTTCCGCATGGGAGAGAAGCACAGAGCCACATTCGCTTTCCCTTATTACGCCTATCAGTTCAACTATCCAGATAAGTATGTGACTGTTCTTTGCTAAACTGGCTGTGAATCTCTATGTTGGTTCTGCTTTTGACCAGTTTGAGGTGCATGTGATTGTCAAACCACACACGCTGTCAAACCATTAAACTGTGTGTCTTCTCCTTTCCTGGTTTCAGATTCAGGGCAGAATTTGTGGATCAGTTACCTGATGGTTCCTCTCAGTTTGACATACTTTGTAGCCACATGCGTCTAGATGTGGGACAGCTGAAACAGACGATGCCACCAAACACCACCTACATCACCATCCTGCGTGACCCTTTACAGATGTTTGAGTCCGTTTTTTCTTATTACGAAGCCACTGTTCCGGCCTTCATTTTAGCCAAAAAGGCAGCAGAGACAGCAGAGCACAAATCTGTACTGTCGGTTTTCCTGGACTCACCAGAGGCATTCTGGGACCCTAAAGAGCCCAAGAACTGCCTCGCTAAGAACCCCATGAGCTTTGATTTGGGCCTCAACAGTCAGCGGTGGAACTCACCAAGGCCGGCCGACCTGACTCTGCTGGAGGAGACCTTCCAGTTGGTTATGATCGCAGAGCACTTTGACGAGTCCCTGGTCCTCCTGGGGGCCCTGCTGAAGCTGGAGCTTGAGGAGCTAGCCTACGTCCGCCTCAACACTCGCTCCACACAGGATGTCACTTTTCTGGATGACATAACCAAAGCCAGGGTACGGGCCTGGAATATCCTGGACGTGTTGCTTTATGACTTTTTCCTTCAGGTGTTCTGGAAGAAGGCAGAGCACTATGGACTGGAGAGGCTGAGCAGGGAGGTGGCTCTGCTGAGGGCCTCCATGGACCGAATCAGACAGAAATGTGTGGCCAGAAATGGAGTACCCCCCGAGGAACTGGAGGACTTCATGAGACCCTGGCAGACAGATTCAGTCACCATCTTGGGTTATCAGGTACAGGGGAACCTGACCAAGGAAGAGCAGGGATTTTGTATGCGTCTTGTGATGCCTGAACTTCAGTATCACGCACATCTGTATTTCCAGCAGTATGGTCAAGATGTGAGGGCTGCACCTACAGAGTAATATGTGTAAGGGACTGTACAGGAACGTGTACAGAATTACAAATGAGTTCCTTTGTCATTCATAAACAGTTTATTCAGATAAAAGACAACAAAAATAATCCAGCTCATAAGAATATTCTCAGTACATTCACAACATTTGACTAATGCTCCAGTAATGTCATCTACTTTCAGTGTAACTCACATGTGAGTCACATGTTAACAGGAGTCCAGTTTTCTAATCTATTCATCTCATAGTAACACTTACCTAAAGTTTGTCTCTGGGTCATGTATTATTATTATCATTACATTTTTATTCATTTAAATAAGTTGAGGAAAAAGAAATTCATTGATTTTATGGATAAACACCAATAGGCTGAGATGACAAACCATGAGAAACCATCCTTCATCTTTTAAAGTCCTTCAACTGAATAACCTTCATTCATTCATTCAGGTTCTCCTCTTAAAACAATAAATAAAAAATACAAATGAGCACAACACAGCAACAAAAACTGTCATCAATGATACCCGACCACTTCTTTTCACAAAACCTTCCAGGAGTCCCTTGAGGTTATTGCTTGTGGACATTGAGGACATTGTTCTTATGCTCAGTAGTTGTGTAACAGTGTAACTGTTACATTTATGTGCAATCACTGATCACTGAACGCCCCTCAGGGCAAATCTGAAGTTCTTCTGTTCATAATAGAACAAACTCGTCCATGCTGTTGCTAGTGACTCTTCTCCGTTCGTTCTTCCTCTGGATATAGGTGATGTTGTCTGTGGGTGTACTGCTTCGCTCCATTTCCTGACTACGTCCCTCAGCAAATATAAACATGGGGTACGTCTCTGCAGATGTGGAGAGAGCCTGCGGGAAGAAAAAGAGGCAGAATCCAGATCCAGTTGTACAAATTCATTCAAGTGAGGTCATTTTCCAAACACTTGTCTGCAACAAGACAAATTCACTCCACCTGAGATACTAATCTTATTAAACTATGCAAAAGCTACAGCAGCATTCTAACAAGCCAAAGGTTTGGTGAATAGAGACCCAAATACCCCAGTCACATACCTCACTAACAACTGTGCACAATGATTCAAGGTCCTTTTGGCCTTTAGCATAGAATCCTATGGTGCAGCTGGGGTCCATGCGAGACACAGCCATCTTCCTGGGATATTTACAGTGAAATGACTGCAAGTGGTGTAGAGAGGAAGCAAAAGAACAGAATACTAATCAGAAAAAGGTCTCATTGGGTTTAATGTAAAAGTATTTCTGTGGATTTCATCATTAACATTCATACTGTTAGAAAGTCTACATCAGTAATTCGTTACCAAGGATACATGAAAGACTGAGGAGTAACTCAACTAACTTAAAAGAAAATCTATATATTGAGTATATTTTAAAATAACATCCAGTTGAAAATCAGTTCAAATGAACACATTTGGAACATTTGTTGATGAAGGTGTGTTTGGTGTGGGTCTGTGGGGAAAAGGTTGGGGACCACTGGTTTTACATGGCTGAACACAGCTGTCGCAGGAGGAAACAAAAAAAGAAGGGAAATGGTACTTTCTTATACCTCCAAAGGAAAGTTGCCCTTTGTTATATCCACTGTGGGCTGACAGTAGTGAGGGTCCAAGTACAGCAGATGATCATCTTTCACACAGCCAGGGAAAGAGGAAAAAAAAAAAAAGTGAAAGGCTGACATCAAACAGCTGAGCGTGATAGTTCTGATGTACGCTGTACTGCACATACCTTGAAAGCCGACGAAGAACAAAGAGTGCTTTGGTTTGCCCCCAATGATTCCGATGCAGCATTGTAACGTGAAGAGTTCCTATGAAAAAAACAACAAAGAACCAAAGATTTGTTTGTTGTTCTTTGTTCATGAACACAGTCATGTTTGCTTGTTCTGTGCTTTAGACCAGGGATTTCTTTGTTTTCATAACACAGAGAAAACCACAACTGTGCAACCACACTGTAGGTAAAACACTCTAATGAGTTACTTGAGAGTAAATAATAGTGAAGCTGCACTAAGCTGTTAAATGTTTCCCCATCAACTCTTTCAGTTTACCCAGAATGCACATAGACATAAATGCATAAAAATGTTTGTTTGGATACTTTGACGCAGGCAACGTAGGAAGGATTGAGATCTTGTCCTCCAAGTCGCACAGGAACCAGGATGATGACAGACTTCCAGGGCTGAGGGACAGGCCGCTCACACAGTCTCTTCACGTCCTCCAAGTAGACTGAACACATACGGAAAGAAAGAGACAAAGACACACGTACACATGTCACACATGGGTCACTGAATCCTCTCTCATCCCCATTTCAGGCTATTTAAGTTCAAAAGAACAAAAACAGAGCGGGTTAACATCCATCTCCTCCTTCTTGAAAGAAAGCATATTTCCCTCGGTGGCTTTTCCTGTGTAATCCAGGATAAGAACACAAGTTTAAAGATGGTGAGTGGGTAATGACAACTTTCATTTTGTGGTTTGAGGCTATGTGTGTGCACCCACTACCCCTGCATCACAAACTGCTCTCTAAAAAAAAATGAGGTGATTTAAATTGCCCACTCTCCTTAGAAGTACAGAGGAATGAAAGAAGTATAAAACACTGATTTCACATTTCTCTGTTTGAACAGCTGGTGGTTGATAATGTCGGTTTCTAAGCACAGCTGAATTTGCTATGCCTTTAGATCAGAGAGCAAATACACTGACGTACTTACTGGTGCAATCCTGTGCAACGTACACGACTAGATTGGGAAGGTCTGCAGATGCTGCCACAGCTTTTCTGAAACAAAATGATGTTTACCGTTACATCTTGATAAAGGCTGTTTGGCATAATTGTGCTGGTATGTTATCCGTTATGTCATCAGGTCTCACTGGAGGATATGCGCCGCAATGGAAGGGCCGTACCAGTCCCCAGCTTTCTTCCCTGAGCTTTTGCCCAATTCCACCAGCTGGTGTATCCCAAAAGGGGCTGTGGGGTGGTCTGCAAACCATGATACCACCCTTCTGTGTGTGGCCTCCATGGGTCTGTCCAGAATGGAACCCAAGCTCAGTTTTCGACCCCTCTTATTCGGCCCCTCCTGGAAACTCTGTCCATTGTCTGCAGGGCGACTCTCTAGGTCCATGTCATCTTTGACCGCATGGTGGCTCACAGGCCAAGTCCAACCTCAAAGTGATAAAACCATAAAATAACATGAGCATTGTTACTAAAATAAAACACCTGACATTTACTTGACATGGGTCATGGCAACGGCTGTTGCTTCAGTGAACGAGAAAAATCAGTTTTCCCATTATTCTTGACTGAAAGAAATCTATCACTCACAATACTACTGGGCTTTTGAAATTTTCAGTTAGTATGTATAATTGTTCTTCAGTTACAGGAATGGGAGGGTTTTTTTTTCATTATGAAATTCAGCGGACTACATATTTGACATTGCAGTGTGCTGGTGTGTCGTCACCTGGTGGCATCAGGTGTAGAAGGAGGCCTTGTGCCAGCAGCATCTGCCCCGTACGTAAAACACAACCCCAGCCACCGTCGGTGCTCAGAGAGCTGCCGGCCAATGGAGGGAACCCCCGTCTGTACGTCAACCACAGGAGGGACACAAAGGTTCGCCGGAAAAGTTCTCTCTCCCCTGACGCAGTTAAACACAGCTCGAATGAGGATTTTCTTCCTTGCTTTTAGAATCACATGACTGCCATAATATTAGAAGGTGCAAGGGCCAGATGCTCAAGACCTCACCTTGATCCTTGAGCTCATAGCTTTTTCCAAGCATGATCACAGGAGAGCTCTTGTTGAATTTGGATTTCTGCTTAAAGGACCAGCCTGATATATTAAAGAGTAAAGAGAAAACTTAATTTCACATGACAAGAGAGAATAAACAGATCTGCTCTTATTATTATCTAATAGCCAGAAAGATAATACTGACTGTATTTGACACTGTTCCATGCTGAGACCAGCTTGGATCTGAGTTTGCCTCTGTCCTCTGCCTCCTGGTCACCCCTGCTCACTTCGGCGACCTGAGGCCCGGCAGATTCAGAGGAGAGGAAGAGCCAGTCGTCCATTAGGTTGTCTGCAGGGGACTGGCCCTCACAGCGAGCCAAGGAATTGCTGAGATTCATAACAACTGGAGAAGACCAAGACTGAGCGAGGAGAATTGCTCCTTATCTCCATGGCAGCCTACACAGACACAACGGCAACATAAAACACTGATACAATAATACAACACGGACTCAGATTCTCTTAGTCTACATGTGACACAAACAGCCACAGATAATGTAAATGACATTATTTTGTCTTGAAACAAACCAGAGCTGCCCCTGGAACTGATGGGTTAAAGTTAAGCACAGCAAAGTCGATAATTGTTCATGACAGTGTGTTAAGAGTTAAACCTTGTGACTGCACCATGTGACTTAAGGAATTTCAGATATGTCAGTGTAGCTGCCGCAGGAGAGGTGCTTGTATCTTATTCTCACCCACATTTGGTCCTGCTCCCTCTAAAACATCACACAGACAGCCACACAGGATGACAGCAGTCACATACTCAGTGACACAATGTGAATAGTTACAAGGGTATATGCATCAGTCGTGGAATCATAACTTCTTTCCTCATCCTTAAGTAACAGATCCAAACAACCATGTCAAAACAATCCATTAAGTAACACATTCAAAATGATACAGAAGTACTGTCAGCAAAATTTACTTTAAGAATCAAAAGTAAAAGAAGTTATTCTACAGAAAAATGGCCCTTGTGAGTGAAATGTTATTATGTATTACAAAAGTTACTGCAGTAAGAGGTGGATTTAAGTTTAATTACATTTTACACAGTTCAGTAGTTTAGTGGCTCCCAATAGAGGGGGTCAGCCTCTCTAAAGGGTGACACAAGAAAGGTCTGAAGGGTCACGAGGCCTTTAAGATGCAAAAATACATTTCTCCGGCATAAATTTGACTCTGTTCTTTGTTTCCTTTGTGAAATATTGGATGATTTTACCGCTTTGAATCTCAAATTGTTTTTTCCAATTGGAATCATCTGCTGTTGATTTAAAAGTGACAGGGCCAATTTATATAATCTAATAACATTAGACAAACCCATAACAATCATACTGTACATGTGGTAAAATATTAACTGTACACAGCTCTTTTGTACTCAAACACGCCACGCCACCACAGACATCGTACAAAAGTGTGAACCTCTCGTTTTCAGACCACAGATATGGGATAAAATAAAACTTAAGGAATAAAATCTAACTTCAGGTCTAAAACCGCTTTGAGCTCAGTTTTCATCCATATGCAAATTGCCCTTTTTAACTTCAGAAATCGCCCCCACGCAGCCAAACAGACGGACTTTATGAGATTATCAGGGTGCGACATTCTTCATTTACCTAAATTCAGACATCGTCTTTTATTCAGAGCGAGCCGCTGAGTGAATTTCCCCGCAGATGTCCGTCTGTTTTCCCGTAGCTGGCTTCAAACAACCTGAACTCGGTTTTCGAGAAGAAGCAGGGCAATGAGTTTGCTCTCACTTCCTGTTTGTACTGAGCACTGATCATCTCCGCGCTGCTGTGATTGGTCAACCGAGGACCAATGAGAGTGAGCCCCCCCGTTCTCTGTATGGATGATCGATTTATTTTATCCCCATGATGCTGTTTGTTGTTTTAGCCTTAATGAACCCCTATGAGCACCATGACCGGATTAACCTCACAGGGGGCCTCTGGGGCAAATTAAAATAATATTTAAAAAAAAAACATATCTGATTGGTCAGCTGCTCGGTTTACACCTCAGCTCCAAATGAGACAGTAGTTTTAACTTCCTGATTTCTTAGAAGATAAATGAGGTGTTTTCTTGGATCATTCCTCATGAATAAATATTAAAGTTAAGTTCACTATTTAATATTTTTACGTCATATCCACTGTGATGTTACTCTGATGTATTATTTCTGTCTCAACCCCTGGCTTTGTTTGTTGTTGCTGTTCCATTAAGAAAACGTTGTTTTCACCTTTAAAAAGTCAGAAAAAACTGGGTTTCGCAGCATTTTATTACATTTCTTCACTGTAGGTTTTTTTTTGCATCAGTTTTTCACAACGGTGTCTAGTAAACATGTAGCAATGTAATGAACAACAGTCAGAGAATGTTGTTGTAAAAAAAAAAAAGTCAAACACTTGGACAAAGATGGACATGACAGCAATATTACAACTTCAAACTTATGGAATGACAGAGTCAAAACTGCACAAAATGGGGCTGCCATACAGATTTGGTAGATTTCTCAGTCTACATGTAAAATTCATAAACAAGTAATTTCAGTAGTAAAGCAGAAATTCACTAACTGATGACATGTAAAAACAACTGAATAAATAAAAGTTTCATAAATAGAAGAAATAGAAAAATAATAAAATAAATATATAAGACAAGTAAATAAAATTTCTGACACAAAATAAAGTGCAATTTTCTCACATCATACACAAAAAAACACTGGTGTTTAATGTCCAAACATTGGGTTAATGTCTGCTCAAACCACTACATCATAATGGATAAAATAAAGACTTTTAAGCTCAGACTGCAAAACTGATCTGAAACTGATCTAAATGTGTTCATCAATAGAATCAGACTCAGACGTATATAACATGGAAAGATCCACAGGCAGGAGATAGACTTCTCATTAGACGGACACCTAACTTTTGCTCTAGGTCAGGGCTTTTGGTGTCATGTGATGTCGTTCCACAAGGTGGCAGTCTGAGACAGCTCTGAGCCCAGTGTCCCAAAACTATCAAGATGGGTTTTCTGTAATACACAAGAACAAACAAGACCTCAGCACTATGATTCTGTCCACAAATCTACTCCTGGCTTTGTGTAGTCTACTACTTTATCACATGCTCAGTTCTACAGAACTGGGCACTGATGGATTGCATATTATTATACATTTAAGTGTGAACAACGAAATAGATAAATAGATCACATTACCCCTAAATAAAAACACGTAACATTATACAATAAACTGTAGTTCTGCATAAATAGAAAAGAGTGAGTGAAAGAGCCTTTCTAGCCTGCTCTCCTGTAAGTGCTACTTTATGGTTCTTTTACACACTTCGTCTCCTCACCACACTCTGAACACACCAATGTACTCACATAACAGCCTAAAATATACAGGATCATTGCACATTTCACTACGATCAGTGGAGACGACTTTTACAACAAAATGCGATTGCTTGGCTTATTGCAACCCGTCCCTCTGTCTTCTCTTCTCATCTAGAGCACAATGTAAACTTAGTAATTGGGGACACCAAAAAAAAAAAAAAAATCATTAGCACGTTGCATAGTGTCCCTGTGCAAGTTCATCTACTCCACCTCCTTCCATCCCACTGAAATTCAGCCCTTAAACAGATCTGAAGCAAACCAGCTGATTCACCTTCTAATTCTGTCACTGTAAGCATTTTGGTATCTTGGTCCAGTTTCCAGTGCATTTGTCATATTCTTCACTACAGGATACAAGACAAATCTTTCTGCGCCTGATCCATTTGAGTAACTGAACTTTCAGGAAACACAGTATGTACTGTACTGAACAAAATCATGGCACTGGAGCTGATCTGAAACATGAATAATGCCCATTTATAACAAAATCCTGCTTGTTTTCATTTAGGTAACAGTTTGCCCGTTGTGGTCTGTCGAAATGTTGTTCACAGTGTTCGCTACCTTAAGGTCTGCTTCTTTCTAAATATTCTTTCATTTTCCATATACAGTCTTAGACATGCATTAAGACATATGCTTTTTTTTTAAACTATATACAACACATTGTGATGAACATACAGTACACACTACATCAGGATACTATGTGCACACATTTTTTTTTCAACAGTAGCTGATGCATCTTTGTTCACATCTTATGCGTCTACATGTCACATGTCGTCTATTTGGTGTTATTTCTTCAGGCATTAGCGTCTCTCCTTCATTCAAAGTCATGTTTATTCATGATATGTCAGTATGATGCTACAGTAGAAGGCATTACATGGGAGAGTCTGACTCTTTCTGAAGCTCTCTTATCACGAATGATGCTTAGAGCTCCGACTGGTTTCTTTATCAGACAGGACAGTGCCAGCGCTGGCTGAGGTTGCTGTCTGAGCCCCCCGACGTCCGCCCCCAGACGAAGCCTCTGCCTTTCCGGCTGTGTTTCCCCTCTTATCCTCGTTTGACTTAGCGGTGTCTTTTCCCTTGGCTCCCTCTTGTGACGCTCCTTTCATTGGCCCCAGCACTGTTTTGGCCACACTCGTGAGCTGGGTGACAAAGCTGGCTTTATCCCCCGGAGACATGGGACGAGACTTGCTTGAGCAGGGAGAGGCTGCGTTAGAGGAGGGCGACATGGGATTCTCCTCCAGGACTTCCAAGTGCGCCCTTTCCTCTTTGGCCCCACGGTAACTGCTTGATACCTTCTCTGCTTTGGATCTAGCGGCAGCCGGCAGATGAGCTGTAGCGTGCGTTTGAGCCAGTGATGGAACTGGGGGTGCAGGACCTTTCACCTTGGTCGTCTCAGCTGATTTATCACTGCCACTGATGCCTCCTTTCTCTCCTGTCTCTGCACCTTTTCGTGGCTTTGACTGCTCTGAAGATGGCACTTTCTGGACAGTACCTTTGTCTGCACTTGCAGGGCCTTTCACTTTGTCCTCAGTCTTCTCCTGAGCTTTAGTTGTAGCTCTGCTGTCTGTCTGTGCGCTCTGCTGCTTCCTCTCTTGTTGTTGGACACCCTTTGATGTTCCTGGAGTTGACATTTTCTCTGTGAGTTTACTCTTGGAGATTGTTGCCTCAGAACTTGAAGCACTTACATTTGGAGGTTTGTCCCCAGGGCTCGGCTTGGTCTCTGTAGCAGAGACTGATGCTGGACTACACTTGGTCTCCACTGTAGCTGTACCTACACTACTCTTTAGAACCTCAGCAGTGGATAATGTTTTACTTGCATCAACAACATTGGTCTTGGACTCAGCTTTAGAAGCTACGCTATCAGTCTGTGACGCGGTGGTCGCAGACGCTGTGGTTTGGGTATCTTTCTCCCTTGCTGTGAGCAGAGTGTCACGGCTGAGCGGTGACTCTTGCCTTCCCAGCCTCCTCGCAGGCTTCAGGCCTCCAATCTCCCCTCCCATGGGAGGAGAAGGGGAGGAAGATGATGAAGGAGATGGGGGAGCAGGTCCATTCTCTCCCTCCATCTCTAACAGACTTTGCAGGCTGTGCTCACAGTGGAAAGACTCTCTCCTGTAGTCCCCATGCGTCACCTCCAGGCTATGCTTGCGTAACGACACGCCACCTGTCAGAGGAGAGGGCGACGATGACGATGAAGAGGAGGAAGGCAGAATCGGTGCTCCTAGCTTCTCTGCTGACTGCACCCGCTGCAACAGGGGGGATCTGGGTGGCTCTGCGCTCTTGGGACGAGGGCGGGCAACAGGAGGCGAGGAGTGCAGTTTCGCGGGAAATATCTGTGTGGTGTTGGAGCTCCCTACCGTGTGGCCGGTGAGAGGCGGAGGAGAGGAGGTGGTCGGGGAGGGAGTGTGAGCCAGAGGGGACAGAGGGATGTTGCCTGCAGATTTGCAGCGAGCAGAGCGGTACTGGCGGTGAAGTTTGGGAGACAGGCCGTGCAGGGAGCTGGGCCTCATGTGGTGAGAGGCTGCCGGGGAGTTCGGGGTGCTGGATGCTGGAGAGCTGCTCTGGGAGGAGGTGCCTGGGGGAGATTAGAGAAAATAAACTTTAAACCATTTCAATCACAGTATTTGCTCTCATCTTCCAAAACTTTGCAGCAAACATTCTGAGTTACTCTTTAAAAGTGAAAACATCTAATATACACATAAAATCTAAGAGCCTTTAATGAAGCACCTGTTTCTAAAATATATTATCCAAATTAATTGTCTGTCTTTAAGGCCCAGAAGAAGGTCACCAAGTAAGAACAGGCACATATGTTCTAGGCCTTTTATACTGACCCAGGTAAGGGGATTCAAGAGTGGAGCGGTAACTCTGCGTGGGAGAGCGGGCGGAGAGGCTGTGGGTGGGGGAGCCTGGGAGACTGTCTCCAGATGACAGCGAGCGATTTAAGGAGGAGAGGCTTCGGCTGGTGTGGAGCAGGTTGGACTGCTTGGTGATTTTTCTGAACAAAGAGCTGCGCTTCTTACTGAAAGACAAAGAAATGATGTGGTGAGGAGAATAAATGCATGGGAAACGAGAAAATGAGATGCATCTGTTTTGCAGTAACTCACTCCTGTCCTTCCTTGGCTCCTGTCCTCTTGCTGCGTCGCGCCATCTTGGATTTATAGCTGGACTTGCGGGCAGGACCCACTTTTATAGAGGTGTTCTCAAAGGGAGTGGTTGTAACGGTCACCTTATTTCCACTCTGTAGATGATATTTATGCATGTGAATCAGATTATTTTGTAGACATATTTTATCCTTACAATTTTATATCAGTCTTGTAAATTTTACCTTGAGGATGAGTTCCACCACCTCTGTATGGACCAGACCGTGGACTGACTCCCCGTTTACATGAGTGATGAGGTCACCAGCACTAAGTCCGGCCTCCTGGGCGGGACCTCCATCCTCCACATGCTGTGATGAGAACAAATTACTTAATGAAACAGATTTAGCCTCTTACACAGAAAAGCTTTTTATCTCCATGTCAAGGCTCTAATAGGGGCTGACAGGATAAAAATAATTAAGGTTTTTCTTCGTAAGCATCAAATACCCCGTGTGTTGTACCCATGTGTGTTGTGTTCCTCAGGGTTCAATACTTGGTCTCTCGCTCACGGCTTATGTCCTTGTCCCTGCCATTCACCACCTGACCAGCAGATGCCCTCAGACTTTCCCGCCATTCCCCATCACCTGACCTTCCACTTACACACCTGTTCCCATTTCCCCATTGGCCCTGATGGTATTGTATTCAGCTCTCTTCCCCCTGTTCTCAGCCTGATTATCAGGATTCTTCAGCTCTCTGTTCCCTGCTTAAGTTACCTGTATCTGTGTTTTGGACCTTTTATCCGTCCATGGATCTGTCCACCAGCCTCTCCCTTTGGATTTGCTTGCACAGACAGTCTAAAAGCCTGTTCACCTTTATGTTTGTAAAAACTTGCCTACTGAATCTGCCTGTCTTCATTTGGGTCCTCCACCCTGTGCTCCACACACGACTGTGATACAGTCAAATTATAAGACATCATGATTTAAAATGTCATAGCTTTGCAGATGAAATGTAACTGTACATGTTGTTAGCAACCAATAAATCAATAGATTGAATCATTTAACAGATTGCCTTAAAAAGATTTTACTTTGAGCATGTTGAAATGAAGTAAAGACCAAGCCAATATTCTAGTTATTAGTTCTGAATCTAAAAGAGATAAAATTCTAAGAAGACTTCGGGAAAAAAGTGACTACTGCATGATATTTGTTTACGAGGCTCTGCTCTTAGTATCTCCATACTGAGTCGAATGTCTCTCCCTCTGCCCTGCCTCAGTTATCAAACCCGACAGCATTAATGTGCCAACAGTTAAGAGTCAGACAAAGTAGTCTGCAGAGGCAGCCTTTTATTATTATGGACGACGACTGTGGAACAGTGTACCCATAAATATATGACCTGCAACGTCTGTAAATTTCTTTAAAAACACCTTTTTAATCTTGCTTCTAAGTGCTTTAACTGACCGTGCTTTAACTGACTCTTACTGAAAGTTGATTTTTTTTTTCCATCAGCTTGCTAAGTAGAGCCATCAACTCTTCATACTGTAAGCTTTGCTCTCTTACCCAGACCATGTGATGTACGCTGTAGACATCACTGTCTCCCATGTAGACTCTGATGGCTCGTAGAGTGAAGCCATACTTCTTCCCGGAGCGATGGATGGTGATAGGAGAATGCAATACGTTGACCATTGGAGAGTAGTCTCTGCTGGGAGAAGAGTCACGGGAGGAGGGGTTGGACGAGAGGGAGCGAGGAGACATGGGGCTCGCCAGAGGGGAAGCACCATGTTGTTCCACTGAGGAGAGAGGGAGGGGGTTAAAGTTATACTACAGAATTCATTTCTAAATAGGTTTTTACAGTTCATTCTGCTAATGCAATAAAATACGTGCCTTTACCTGTAGGAATGATGACAGACAGAGCAGTAGCAGAAGCAGATTTGATAACTTTGGTTCCTGGTCGTGAGTTCCGTTTTTCTCCCTCAGCTGAGAGCTGCTGGTGGCGAACTCTCCGTAGCACCAGGTCGGTGGTGGCCCCGCGGGGCCCCTGTGCGTCTGGAAGCCCCAGAACAGTAGCACTGCCTGGTAGAGGCAATGATGCATCAGCAGGTCTCAATAGCTTTTCTGTGGCACAGTGGAGACATGAAACCCAACAGTAAATAAATGCTCTTCACATCTCTTGTGATCAAATACAGGTTTGGGGTCACAGATCAGATTGTTCAGTGATGTGCTGTGCTGCCTCGTCCCTTCGTACCTCCAGCTGTGAGCCCGTTGCTGTCTTTAAGGTATGACCTCAGATCGCCTTGAGAGGAGACTGCGCCCATTGCTCCTTCCAGGGAAGTTCCCCTCGCCTTCACTGGAGGCTGCCTGCTGGATACGAGCACCTCAGAGTCAACTTCCAGAGGGTAGGCCAAGCGGTGTGTATCCATGAGGGCGGAGAAGCGTCTCCGGGTCCCGGATGGTGGGCTGGAGTCACTCTCAGTGAAAGAGGACTCAGAGCAGGACAAGCGCTTCCTGGAAAAGCAAAACAAAAAAAATCCCCACAACATATTTCCCTTAATACATCAGATCTATTTCAACTTTATTGACACTAGACCTTTTAAAACTTTCTTTTCTGTTTTCTGTGGGCTGCACTCACATCTCAGGGGATCCAGTCCTCCAGCTCTTGTCCCTGAGGGTGACGCTTCCCAGGCTCTCTCTCTTGGCCATTCGATCCTCTCTGGGGACCTTGTGCTCTCTCAGAGTCACAGCATGGGGTTTATGCTCCAGCTGGGACAGATGCTCCATACTGCTGTACACCTTCAGATCCACACAATGAGTTAGTCAAACTATCTGGGCACTGATTGTATTGTTTTAGGGGCTGATGAACAGGCATTGCCATTTTAACAGAAAGAAGTCAGAGGTGGTTTTAATGCAACTGTCAGGTCTAACCTTGCTAAAGCGAGGGGAGCAGGACGAGAAGTGATGAATCTCCACAGGCTCATCATCGTTGGTGTCATCTTCATCATATGAATGCACATGATGGTAGCGCTCAGAGCGGGCTGATGGGGAAATGTAATGAGGTAGCTTTACAACGGCCACAAATTCAGAGAACAGTGGCATTATCTTTCTCTCTGTGCTCCTTTCTTCTGATCTCAGTCCATTTTCTAACACACATTATTAGCTACGGAAATTGGCCCATATTCAGAGAGACAAAGCAGTCACAGTGTGAGCAGAGCTTAGCCTAAAAAACAACAGAACCCTCTGGTCATGCTGACACATTCAAGTCTAAGCATGCACATTACACTGATAACTGATTACACTGATAACTGTGGCTATTGTGATAACAAGGGAGAATCAGAAGACCCTGGGCTGTTTTGATGACTAAGAATTTCCGAAGCTCAAAGGGATCTGTGGTCTGTTCCCAGAGTCAGACTTTTCCACAGCATCCTGCACTCCCACAAGTGCACTTACTGTCAAAATAACTGGTGTCTTCCTCTGACTCTAAGTGAGGGATGAACTCTGCCTTCTGTCTCAGCAGGCTGTTCCAGTCCACCTCTGTGAAGAATGAGTGCTGCTTCACTTCAAAAGCACCACCTAGAGGGCAGAGGAAGGAAGAGGAGAGAGGTATATATAGAGAACGAGGGGCAGACAAAGACAGTCAGGTAATATCTGCAGCCCTAAAGCAAGTGAAGGCACTTTGACTCTGACAGAAGTCGACTTTTTGGGTAAACTGAACCTGAGTCTACATGCAGGATGACAGTCAGTGTTCTAGGTCAGTGATTTCCCCGGGGGTATGACTGCATTTGCTAAGAAGCATGGGAAGAGCAGCTCAGCTACTTTGAAAAAATAGAACTAATGATTTAATTAAAAACAAAAACATATCTGCAGTCAGAGTCAGCCGCAACACCTGGATACCATGTGCTGAAACTGAGAGTGCGTGAGAACGAGCTTGCGAGTGAGCAGAGGTGTCTCAACAAACAGTAATAGATAACAGATAGAGCTAAACAGTTGAAATAGATAGATAACGGTAAACGGATTAATGGCTGAAGTGTCTATCTCCTGCTATTAGTAGTATGACTATAAATTTAACCAATCCAGAATTAAATAACATCCAGTTTAAAATAAATTTAAAGGGCTGCAGTGGTACGTTGAGAAAGAAAAATAACCCTACTGCCTTAGGTGACCGACCTGTGCCCAGTCGAACCAGTGGATTCGTCTGCAGGAGGGAGGAGATCAGGTGCTGGGCATCAACAGGGAGAGCCTCATCGCCATCTGGCCACACTATGTCATCTACAAGACACAGCAGAGAGACAGGGGAGAACGTGAGGAACCACATTTTTGGTGGAGAGTTGAAGAAAGCGTGTGGGAGAGGAGAGGGGAGGTTTGTCTGTTAGAAATGTACAGAGTGTTTACCGTATCGACCTAAAAACCTTTAAGCCCTCACCTGAGATGACCTGTCCAAACAGCTCCTCTGGAGTGTCTCCAAAGAAAGGCACACAGCCCACCAGGAACTCATACAGGATGATGCCCATAGCCCACCAGTCCACTGGCTTCCCATAACCTTGACGAAGAATAACCTCAGGGGCAATGTACTCTGGAGTTCCACACACCTAGGAGAAAAACACATTTTATGATTCCTGTGAATCACATGCGTTCCTGTCCAGATCGCAGGTTTGTGCATTTTTGCTACTAATGGCCACATCTAATTTATCACCATATAATTCTATTTCAAAGTCTGCCATTTCTGAAATTACTCAAGTTCACACTGAGATTATTCTCAGCCCACTTGTGAAGTATTAAACAGATGAGTTAAATTTCTGCCTAGAGAGCTGACCCTGAGTGAGAGGCACACGTGTGTGGAGCATGCGTATTTCTGCCTAGCCGAGTAGATCAGACCAGAGATGCCAAGACAAGATGAAAGCCCCAGTGAGCGTTCTTCTGTGCAGATGGGTATGCGCTGAATGCTAACAGATTTCTGGCCACCATAATGCACACACAAGAAACAATGAGGCTCGGATTCAAAGCATGAGCACTGAATGAAAGGCTTGAGAAGATAAGCCTAACCTAAAAGTGAAATGATTATAATAACTGAGGAAAAACTGGCCTATTGTTCTGCCAACTGTTAACGGTCTCATTTCTCCGTGCTTCAGATATGCCTGGCACACAATGACAGGGAATATCTTTGCATAGAAATGAAGACATCAAAGGACGCTTCACATTTAAACTTTGCTTGGATCGTACTGTCAACACTTGAATATTGCCAAACAGACACAATTTACTGTTATAATGTACATGCCACTATTTTAATAATTTGAATTCCTTTAAATTTACTCAACACTTCATGCAGTCCGTGATACCTGTTTATCCAGGAACTCCCGCGTATCCTTCTCTATGTGTCCTTCATATAAGTTGGTGGTCAGACTCATCAGACCCATCTTAGACAGGCCGAAGTCTGTCAGCTTGATGTGACCCATTGAGGTAATCAAGAGGCTGAGAACAGAAACAGCAAAATTAAGTTACATGAGTTTTATGTACAGAATATTCCTTTTGAAATAGCAATGAAAGAAAGAAACGTATTGCCACATTTTGCATCATTTCCTTGGAACAGTTCGATGAAAACTAACTCTGTCTTACTTGTCAGGCTTGAGGTCACGGTGTACAATGCCATAGTTGTGCAAGTACTCCAGCGCCAGGACTGTCTCTGCAAAGTACATGCGTGCCATTTCCACAGGCAGGGCCCCGATGTTCTTCAGCAGCGTGGCACAATCTCCACCTGCCAGCACAGTTAATCCTTTGGTTAGTCTTAGTCTTGATTAGGGCATATTTCCACTGTATTCACCAACTAGTCTTAAAAATCACACGCACAGATCACTCCTTTACCTTTTGGGATAGGTAGGGACACGCTCTTGTTTACAACTGTGCTACTTACATTACTCTAATTCACAGTTAAATGCTGTTGAAATTTCAAGACGTTATAGCAACGTAACTTTTCACAGAATGACTGAAGGTGTAGTTGCGGCCACAGTATCATTCATCATCCAGTACAACCTGTCTGTGCCTTCACATACTCACCTTCTACGTACTCCATGACCATGCAGAGGTGTCGACGGGTTTCGAAGGAGCAGAACATGGAGACAACAAAAGGATTCTCTGCAAAGGTGAGGATGTCTCTTTCCACGAAGGCCTGCTGGATTTGGTTCCTCAGGATCAGGTTTTGCTTGTTAATCTTCTTCATGGCAAATCGCTGCCGCGTCTCGAGATGACGCACCAGGTACACGGCGCTGACAGACACAGAGGCACATACATGCACACATTATTTTTACTCCGTGGCCTGTGTGTTGCTTGTAAAAATCATTTGTGTCCATGCCTGACTTTAAAAAAGTACACATCCTCATTAGCTGAGAGAAGAGGACCTCCTAATGCTCTACCCACCCGTATGCTCCATTACTGATCAGCTTGATGGTCTGGAAGTCTGCTTCTCCTGGTGGTTTCATAGCTCTGATCTTCCCCTATGGATCAAACATCACAGCGCTGCTTTAAAAGAGTTGGTCCTACTCATTGATAAATTATTAACAACACCTCTTAACCAGTGTCAACAAAATCACTTTTATTTCTTTCACATTCACAGTAAAAGGATTTATAGAAATAAGTAAAGCCGCTCAGTTCTGGTCCATACCTCCGTCCATCTCCCCTAATGTTTTTTGTCTGCTTAGCTTAATTCTGGCACTTGGAGGCTTGCCTAATACTAAAGGGATGGCCTGAAGATTCAGAGAGGGGAGTATCCTGTTTTTTTGTCCTTCAGCAGAAATAAGCTAAATTAGATGGATGTAAGCATGTATGCCAAGTCATTAGCAGATGAAGCCATTTTCAGTGAGAGCAACAAGGACCTTGGCAGGCCAGACTTTTTTCTGTCACTCTGAAAAGACAGGAAAGGGATGGAGGGATGTGGAAAAGGACTGAGCACTGGAGAAAAGACCAGGCTGAGGATGCATTCAGGTCTCACCTCTGTCGAGTCATCTGTTTCGGGTGTCAGTGGTCCCTCGCTGTCGTAACTATCGAGGTTTACCATCTCTGATGAGAAACATATGGTGTTTTAGATCTAATCACAGTTAATTCGTTTTATGAGTTAGATCCGAGTTCCTGTCCTTCCCTCACCTTCGATAGGGTCTCTGGTCAGTCCCAGCTGACTGATGATGTAACGAGGAATGTCCGTTTTCATCAGATGTCCCTCCTTGGCGTGGTCCTCTGCCGCCTCCAGCAGATGGTAAAACTCCTCAGGGTTAAACTCCTGGAAGTCAGGGAACCCATAACGTAATCAGGAGAAAGTTTTGTTTGAGGTATTGCATCAAAGTTGATTCGAAGTTTAAGTCAGAAAATGTTTTCATTTCCAAGTAAAGCCAGGAGCTGTTTCATGATTCACTGCCTCTGGAGCAGCTCCAGGATTTGTTTCTGGAAGGCACCATCACTGCAGTCTGTACTGTTCAGCCTTAGGAGGAGACTTGGGTAATTTACAGACAAAATTTTGGACTGATTTTTCATTTAAAGCTACACTTTACAAGGTTTATGTCCAGCCCAAATCAGTGGGTCAGAGCACAGGGTCATCAACAGACAAACAGCAAATGGTGGAAAAACAGAATCCATTAGCAAGGCACCTGAGTGCTTTCTAGGGGAAGAAGTATAAGGTTATATTTGTGCCTTAATCCTGAGCCTGTGATGACAGAGGTGACATCCTTTCTAAGCACAAATACCCACAAATTATTTTTTGCGCACCCATAGGTTAAGCGTTGTTGTAAAATTATAACATAAAGAATAACTTCACTTGAGCAAATAAATATACATATTCTGTGTCTAATTGTTTTTTCATGTGTGTTATTTTCCTTTTCAGCTCTGCATACCGCTGTATTTGCTAAACTGCGCCCAATCCAATCAAACCTGAAGGATCTGATTTAAA
This sequence comes from Toxotes lorentzi, assembly GCA_037833715.1. Taxonomy (NCBI): domain Eukaryota; kingdom Metazoa; phylum Chordata; class Actinopteri; family Toxotidae; genus Toxotes; species Toxotes lorentzi. The sequence goes on from JBBMJY010000010.1 coordinate 16,457,637, forward strand.
TCCCTCCCCTAACATTACCATATCATGCCCACATATTGTTTCAGTGGAGGGTTTCATCCATTGTGCCAACTCCAAGCTGCTGATCCAAACCTGATCTCTAACGATGCCCCATGCAGTGATATGCAGAAAATGAGGGTGGAATTACGTCGATGAATCAATTCTCCATGTCACTGTTTCAGCTGTCGAGATGTTGAGATCAAAAACCACGTCAGTGTGGCATTACTCATCGAGGGGGGACACAAGAGTGATACTCTGTTATGAAACACAGTCACACTGGGTTACAGACACACACAAACACACACACACACACACACACACACTGGCATCCTCCAACTTTAAATGACACCATGGTCACGGTCTGTCTGAGTCAGACTGGAAGGCAGCTGGGCGGCGGGGGGGAACTGGCTGCCTGGTATTAATCGTACTGTGGCAGGGCAAATTTTAATCTAAATGCAAATGCCTTTGCCACCCAGACAGGCTGGACCGGCTCTTACACATCAGTGTTTGCTAGTTTTGATTTTCTACTCTTGCTGTGTAATACCCCAGAGTGCTTGAACACTTATAATAGGCTAACAAATGAGTATCTGTGCTCATGTTTATTTAAAGAAAATCAATTTGTCCTAAGTTACAAAAAAGACATGAACTGTGAAATGTACTGTGATGAGGAATTGTGAGCACTGCAGTATAGTTTCTGTCAGTGATGGTTAAATACTGAAAAGTGTGTGTGTTATCTCACCAGACACTCCAGAAGCCTGGCAGGCCGCGAGATGATGATGAGAAGCTTCTTCACCAGCTCTGTGACGAAGGCTACCTCCGTGCTCTCTGAGCGCTCGAAGGCCTGACACAGAGGAGCGTACAGACAGACAGAGAGAGGGAAAACACATGAAGACGTTAACATTTAGTTGTACTGAGAAATTTTGTCCGTCAAAAGAGAGAGACAAAAAGACGCACTGAGAGACAAGGTCAGAGCGAATGTTCAAAGCTGAAAGATCTGAGAATCTCTCATCATGAAGAACACAATCAAACCCAAACCAGGCAACCCACAGTAATCACAGCGATCGAATCAAACCGTTAAAATGGAGTTGGTGATGAAATTCCCTGATATCTCTTATCTACTCTGGCAAATCATGAGCACAATTAGCCTCCATTTACCGCTGCCGTTTCAATCTCGTCTCTCACTAAAGGCATCATGCGTTTGAATGAAATTAAAGTCTTAAGCTGAATCTATCCATCAGTAACCCTCCACAGCATCACATCATCCTGACTAGCAGAGCATAGATGTGTTCATTCCTGGGTCTGATTCGTTCATTCATTCATTTCAATGCGATTTTTGGTGAAGAACACCAAATGTAAAAACTTTTCTTTGTTCACAAGAAAACACCACAGGGCAACTATTGTACTAATATTCAATAATATGACTAAAGTTATTAATTGCTGTAACTAGGGTCCGGTCTTGATCGAGGTCTCGCTCGAGTTAGTTGGCATTACATCTTTTTTACTCACGTTGTGAAGCAGCTTCTCCAGATTCTGCTGCAGCTCAAAGAAGTAGACAGAGGTGATGAGGCCCTCGCGGGCTTTGGCCAGGCAGTCTCTGGACAGCTCAGCTATCTGGTGGTGGATGAAGCTGAGGACTCCATCAGCGAGTGGAAGAACATTTTCAGGAGAGAAAGCCAGGATGAACTCAGCCAGCTTCCCCTCCATCTGTGCTGTGGCCTGGTGGAGAACAAAGGGTGGGTGCCATGAGAGGAGAGGGGCAATATGTCAGGACAGAGAGAAGAAGAGGAATCGAGAGAGAATGCTTTCCGAAAAAAGACTGAATTTCTTCAGAGGAGCCAGAAGTATGTGAAAGAAAGTTCAGAAAGCAATTTCATCTGTGGTCCGGACAGTGTGGCTCTGCTGATTTTCCACTGACTTCAATACAATGTCATTTTTTCCATTCAACTTGTGTGAGAACAAGCCAAAAGAGCTTTTACCTCAGATGAACTCTATAATGACCAATTTCCTAAGGCTGGATTTTTATCATTGGGGAAGCTTTTAGCCCATTTCCTCTTGATACCAACCTCATCCTGCCAAGAGGGTAAAAGGGAGAAAAATGAGGCAAAGGAGGAAATGTCTTTTTATTGAACTGTTCGTAGCTGTGGCAGCTTTTATAAGCCTAGTGAATAAACTTAATATTCTGTCTGACAGGGCCAATGTGTCGGGCCTGGCAGTGTCACATAATCTTGTTTGCTATGGTTCAGCAGCCCCCCTGGCTCCTTTTTTACTGTGTTTGGATGTAAGATATCAAACATTCATACATACAAACCTCAAAACACATTCAATCATAAACTATATCGCTATTTTAATTTTAATATTTGAGTTCTGACTTTATGAGATTAGTTGTAGATATTGAGGATTGAAAGGTCGGTTTAATGTAAGCTCAAGGACTTACTGTGGATGACAGGATGTTTGTCATATTCCAGAAAACAAACACACAACTGTGTGTGTGTGTCTTACCTTTGGAAAACGCTCTTTGTACACATGGTTCATCATGACTATCTCGTTATCATAGCAGGAGGAGGAGCGTCCTGGGCTAAAGTGAAAAACAGAGAATTACAGAATACAGTCAACAAATGTGGTCTTTCCACCTAAATTGGAACCAGTTATATACACTGTCCAGTGCAGTAAGGGACATGTCTGAACCAGGTTTAAGATTCTGTTAGCACTTAAAATTAACCAATAAAAAGAGAAAGTTAGTGAAATGTAACTTGTGAAAGAAAAAATAACTAATTCCTTTCTCTTAAAAATGATGTCATAAGCTGTAAAATTTCTCAGTTCAGTCACTCAGTTTAAGCTAAACTTTATAAAATATTATAAGTTAGCCTATGTCGCTTTTGCTGAACAGATAATGTTAACGGTAAATTATAATGTAATAGTAGCACATATAGAGAAAAGTAATCTTTAGGTTTTACCGGTAGTAGTAAAAAAACGACATATTCTAGCTTTAAAATGGGAACATTTAAGAAGAGGTTATATAAAAGCAATAACAAGATCCAGCCCTGTAAATCTGCTTTCAGAGAGTCATTTTAAAAAGAGGACAGTGTTTAATCTCATGGGTGCTGCTGCTGCTGCTGCTGCTGCTGCTGCTGACCTGAGGCTGCGGGAGCGCAGGCGCATGTGGGGAGAGCAGCGGCCCCCATCATCATCTGTGATGCTCTCCGTGCTGCCAAAGTGCTTGGATAAGAAGTGGAGCTCATCCATGGTTGGCTGGAATGGCAGCTGGTGCAGCCGCTCCTGTGAGGAGCTGGAGGACTGGAGCGATAGAAGAGGAAGAGGAAGAGGAAGAGGAAGAGGAAGAGGAGGGAGAGGCATGAGCAGAGAGGGTGGAGGAGGAAGAGGAAGCAGATGAGTGATAGGGGGAGGATTAGGAGGACGGGGGAGAGGAGGGGAAAAGTTGGCGGATGAGGAAGGGAAACAAAAATATTAGAGTGGGTATAGAAGGCGTGGGAAGGAGAAAAAGAAAATAAATCCCAGGAAATGAATGAAACTAAACTCCAGCACATGATCCTCATTCATCTGCCTCTACCTGAAGGTCGATAAGTGAAGCACATCATGCTCTGAGGAATCACAGTCCTTGTTCCTCTTGGAGCTGAAATGTTAATAAAGTTGTCCAGTCAGACCCATGAATTTGTCTCAGACAAACCTCGTCTCACTGCCTCATCTGCTTTTGTCAAAGCAGTGAGACCTGGACCTCCTCTGCTTACTTTGCAGTGTCTCCAGAGTTTCCTGTCAAGTTGCATTCACTCCCAACAAGCCTCCATCAGTGAGATGGAGGTGGTGTGGTAAGACTTGAAGGTGATGTAGCTGAGTTGAGCATTTTTATACAGTTACGATTCACCTGAATGTTAAAGAGATGACATTTAAAGAAATGAAGTAATTCAAAGTGCATCTTTAAAACTGTGAAAGTGGAGCGGGGATTTTAAAATCAGTTGGAGCATGTCCCTCCTGTTCTTAGTAGAAATTGCACCCGTGCTACTAAACGCTGGGTTTCAGAGGCACTTTTGTTCAGGAGGTTTCTTTGTGATTAAGGAAACCGGTCAATATTTTGGGAAATGTGGTTATCTGCTGTGTTACCTGATTGATACCACTCACATGTCTGGTGATCACTAGCATCTGGTTAGCTTAGCTTTGCATGAAGGCTGGCAAAGGTATCAAAATCCACCTACTAGCACCTCTAAAGAGAATCAATTAACATGTTGCGTTTTTTTTTTTTTTTGTCTTTTCCAGTAAAAAACAGAAACATTTACTTTAAAGAAATTTGGGAGAGTTGTTTGCAAGTGAATATTCAGTTACTTTCAACATTTAAGACACCAAGGTATCATTCAGCAACTTTAAATGGAGCAGGTGGTTTCTGTTCAGAGAGGAGACCTAAAGGGAGAACTGGGCACCACAGCTAATAAAAGTCTGAGTATTCATTTTGATGAAATGTCTTTTTGTTTCTAATGATAGCATCTGGATAACTTTAGCCCGCGATTAAATTACTGTGGAACAGAATGTGCTTTGTCTCATGCCACATTTCTCATGACCCTCTCATCCCACTGTCCTGGCGCTCATTCCTTTTCCCCTCCTGTCCTCCCTCCATCCATCTAAACTTCCGTCCACAGCCAGATGGAGAGTAGGAACCAGGTCTGTGACGCTGCTGTTACGCAACAAGCCACACACAAAAAGACAGGAGGCAAAAAAATAATAATAGAAGTGACAACATGCTGAACATGGATGATGGATGTTAAAATGTATTTTATGTGTTTTGTAAGTGAAAGGTTTGAAATCAGATAGTGAAGCTTGCTTTGTAGGGGGCAGCCGTGGCGCAACAAGTTAAGAGTGCGGCTTTGGGCTTGGGCTGGCCTGGGATCGGTGGGTCGTGGGTTC
>JBBMJY010000010.1:16468473-16478686 GCA_037833715.1 Toxotes lorentzi
AAAAGGGGAAATACTGCTCACTACAAGCGTGAGTAGATGACACAGTGGGGAAAAAGCATGGCTCTAACAAAGCCAGACAAACAGGAGTCTTCATCCTCTGCATGCTCATACTCCTCCCTCTGCTTAACAGCAGGGGGACCATTAATATTGATCAAACCAAACCGCCCATTCATATGAGACTGCACAAATGTGGCTGCGATATACAAAGTCAAAAGGTCTGAGGCGTGGGGGAGGAGAGATCGGTATAAAAGGCAGATAGAGATAAGAAAGAGAAAGTAAGGCTAAAAGTGAGAACACTTCAAAGAGAAGAAAGGAAGAGGCAGAGGCTGAGAGGAAAGACCTGCTGATGAGGAGAACTGGTTTGTTTACCTCTGCAGCATGGGGAGAGCAGAGAATGAAAGCAAGATGACCAGGGAGAGAAATGACAGCGGTGAATAAATTACTGATACGCTGGTGGAAAAGATGAAAGGGACAAATCAGGGAAGGGGTGAAGGGGGAGACAGGGGTGCAGAGTGAACAAAAAATATATATTTTTTTATTTTGTTTTCTTGGCAAACCTTCATGGACAGTGCATCAGCCGCTTTTACTGTGTACATATCTGTCATAAAGTTTAATAATGCAATGAAAAGACTGGTGCACTTTGTTCCAGAAACAAAAACCAGAGGAAATTTAGTTGGCGTCTAAAACCCTGTGGAGAATGTGGGGAGAGGAGGGAGTCGCTGTCACATGACGGCTTGTTGCTACGCAGCGTGCGGCAGGGAGGCTTATGATAACGGCGACCAGGGACCACAGAGAAGGCGAGGAGAGAGAAGAGGAACGCTGCTCATTATAGAAGACACTCATTTTCACTGTTGGAGGGTGGAGGCAGGGAGAGGGAGAGGGAGAGGGAGAGGGCAGAACACGCAGTAACCGATTTTTAATGGTGGCACATGAACTGTAAAACAAATCACCTGGAATCAGGTAAAAGGAATGAAGTTGTAGAGTACCAGAAGTTACTGGGCCATTGGCCGAGTGACATTAAGAAGCACAAATGTCCCAGATTTCATCCCTGCAATAAGTATCAGTAATCTGCAAGAGGAGGTGTCTTTAAAGAGTGGAGGAGGCAGCAGAGGAGGGGAGGTGAACCATGAACTCACCGCAAAGACAAAAACCATTAAGTAAAAAAACACCTGGAAAACCAACATGGCATGCTAACAAACAACTGAGCCACATGACAGGTTCTGACAAAAGAACATACTGTATTAGAGAGGGAAAGAACAACATATGTGCTTGCAGTTGTTCCTTAGGCAGTTATAAAATGTGCAATGCATAAATATACAGAACAAATCTATGTGCAGGTACTGAAACATCTGGGCAGATGTTCTCATGGTATAAATATATATGTGAGAAAAGGAAAATCTTATAGTGTAATATTTCGTATGGCTCATAATGCAGGTTACAATGATGATGCTGGCGGATTTACCATTTGACATTCTGAGTAATGTTCGAAACAACGGTTCCTGATTTTAGACCGAGGTAGGCAAGAGCAGCTTCTCAATTCAAGCAAACAACTGTCAATTAAAATTGATGAGCTATAGCTAGCTTGGTAATGAAGCTAAGGTTGGCGCCATGAGTTGGTTAAAAAACGAAGACTTGAGCTGACTGTTCACTTTTTTCAGCTGAGTCATTTTAAAAAGAGAATCACGTAAAAGGCTTAAACATGTACTTAATGAACAGAACATGATATAGTGCTGAAAGACAGAGGCTAAAGCTACATGTCACCCACAAAAAGTTACATAGAAGACATGGAAATAAAGATCCAGAACTGTTCTTGTGTTGCAGTGTAGAGCTAATTTGTCTTAGCTGAGTATGATGAAAAAAAATCTGGTTTTTATTTTGTTCTAATGACCCATATTGCAGCTTATGACAGAGCAGACAAACACACTGTTTTATATTAAAGTGACTTGAACAATTACATTTAACAACTGCTAAATTTTCTGTTTATTCATTGCGTGATTAACTGAAAATCATTTAAGCTTTTAATTTAATACAGTGCATACGGCAGAGTGTGACAGCATGAATTGATTCCTATTGGCCCATCCAAGTCTCTTTAAAAAAGTAAATCTAAATGTAATGTCCACTGGGTCACATGAGCAGCAGTAAAAGGCAAAGACCGAAGCTAAAATGGTCATGGTGAGGGCCTGAGGCAGGACACTGTCCTCACTCGGCTCCATCAGATCTCCACTCGATTGCATCGTGCATTGTGTTAAATGTCAAAAGCATTGCCTGGCCTAATACACAACGGCCAGAAGATAAGTCACAGACACCATGACCCTTTCTTTTGCCTCTTTTATTCATTTCATTTCCTCAGCTCTCTGGGGTCTCAGACATCCTTGACAGCACTTCAAAGCCCATCAGTCAGGACAAAACACTCCACTTTTTTCCCCTGCAATTGTCTCAAATCTACTCTCTCGGTCTGGGGAACTACACAGCAGCTGACAATAGCAATATCTATCAAGCATGGGTAAATTTTGTGCCGTCCAGATGTCTGTGTCCTGTAAGAGAAGCCGTAAGAGAGAGACAATGGAGGAGAAGGAAGATCAAAGAGAATAAGAGCCCCATTACTCTAACAGGAGAGTAAAGATGGTGCCCTTTACTGAAGTCAGGAGATAATGGGAGATGTTGCACCTCCTGTGTAAGCTTGTGTGCATTGAACCCTGAGCTTCTCTTGGGGAAAGCTGCGGCACTTAGAAGGAGAGACTCTACAGTCTGACTCAGGTGCCTCAGCCTCCCACTGACCTCCTTTGGTTTGCACATAATTGGTTAAGTGAAGTGTAATGGCTTATTTAGTTACAGAGGAGGAGTGTTTATGAGCAGAGGATGCGGATATGACTGTGTGCGCTGAGGAGATGCATGTGTGAGAGAACTGCATGACTGCTGTGTCTGCGTGCAAGCACAAAACTGGGTGTGATGTGCGTTTGTGCACTGTTTGCCCCACAGCACAGTGCACCTGAGCCAGAGCACCTGAGGGAAATGCACACATACATAACCTGTACATGCACAAATTATTTCCTCTCTCCAATTACTGAATCCCCCCACTTTCCTTCAGCATCCAACCAGTTAACAGTTTGCTAAACCCCTCTCCCCTTAGTTGCTTCACCTAATGCAGTTTACAGTGATAACAGTGAGATTTACTATAAAAATATATATATAATGAAATATAATACGTTTTTGAACAATGGGTACTTGATTTCGGAAGGGGTTATCTAAGGCAGCTTTCTCATTTCTAGCCAACAATTGTTGATTTTGTCAGGTGAAAGTACAACTGTTGTTCAGAGTTAGCATGCATAGTTAGCATGCTAATTAAGCTAACATTTGCTCCATTGATTGGTTTGGTTGGTCAAAAAGTACATTTTTACTTTTTATATTACATGACAAAAGGCTTTTGGGATGACGACTAATCCATGTGTGATAGAAGCTGGGGTTGTAATGTGAACTGTTACCCCCCAACCTAATATAGTGGTTTATTATGTGCTTTGTGGCTATAAGTTACTACTGTAGGTAGTAAGCTAGTTAGCTGGTTATGCTAACATTCACAGCTTAAACATGCAGTTTAATTTGTTTGTTACTCTTTTGTTCCTGTTGTTTCTGGTTTTTAATGGCAAATATCGTGCTTGCTACAGCCTCATGTTCAAGGCTTTAGGCATAAACCAGGAGCAACACTTATATGCTTGCTTATGTGCTCAGCATTGATTAAATAAACAGTAATGCTCAGATCTTTTCTCCTTTTACTCTAAAGTGCAGAAGAACACAGAAGAAATGAGTGAAAGAAAGGAGAGGTAAAAGAGAGGAAAGGGAAAGAGAGATGCAGTCAAAGCTAGTATGCGTGTCTTACTTGCTCACGTAACCTTAGTGAGCTGATCCCTAATGGAAGAGCAGACACAGATATCACCCCAGGGCCTTGCACTCTATCTCAATCTCTCCTCCTTTCACCTCTTGCACAATCTCTCCCTCTTTTTCCACCTCCTTCGTTTTTATCATCTTAATCAGTGATTTTCTTGCTATTCGCCCTTTCCTGGCTGGGACTTTGCTTCCTGATCTTGGTGTCTTAGTAGCTAGGAAAAAAAAAACTTTTCAGCAGCTGGGCTGAAATCACTGTCCATACACTGAACCCATCCTGCATTTGATTCACATTGCAGGATTTTCAAAATGATTCCTCCTGGGTTGGGGAACCGCTGTAGGAGCGTACAGGCATTAAAAAGACTTCTTTGTTGTTTCCATCTGTTTGCCTGTGCGTCTGGGCTCAGGTGTGCCATAACGAGAGTCTCTGCTGTAATAGAAGCTGATTTAATCCCTGATCAGCAGGGGAGAATGAAGTCACTCTAGGAGACTCAGCATGACAGCCACTAGTGCTGCAGCTGAAGAGAAAACTCCCGGTGCTTGAATGTCAGTTCAGATTTTCAGACTGTTGACATCAGAGTGATTGAAAGTATCAATTATAAACGCAAAGGAAAAATACTGCTCATAATTTTTTTTAAATGTAATAATCTTAGTTTTATTGACCCCTATAGAAAAATCCCCTGTAAAATAGAAAAAAAAAAGAAATTACAGCTCGTCAGGTTTCAAATTGCTGCACAAGAAAACTTTAGCAGGGTAAATCCCGCAGAAACCATCCAATCATCCAAATTCAGAAAAGCATCCCTCAGCGTCAGTGAATCAGACTCTCCATCTAAAACCCATGGCTCTGACTCATCTTTGGCTCATGTAATTATTGACTGATCACTTCAGACAGTGAATCCGTCTACCTGCAGCTCTGCCAGAAATGTCACTATGAGTCACTGATGCATCTTAATAGTACATTCACGTCAAGGTCAACAAAACCATAACCAGGGCCAGAGATATAACCGTAAATTAACTATAAATCTCAATCTCATGGTTCTTACTAACCTTCCATTTCAGACATATATAAGTTGCTCAGCTTACTGCTTGTATATATTTACAGATCATGTTGGTGTTCAGTGTAATGTATGATGATAGTTCATGGAACATGGAACAGTAACTGGGCTGTACAATAAGATGAAGGTCGGGTATCAAAACAAGAAATATCATCGTATGTGAAATGAAAGTGAAAGCTACATATCATGTGAAGTAATTTGTTTATCAGAATTTCATGTGAAGTTTCAGTCTTTCTCAAATTAGGGTAATTCCAACATTTGAACTGTCACACAAAAAGACTAAGAGGCTACAACCATCTCTGTGCACAGTGGTGTTTTGAGCTAACTGCTAATGACAGCTTGCTAACACAGGCTCACATGTTGATATATTATGTATGATATATAAACAGGTATAATATTTACCATATTCACTGAATTAGTTTAACATATTAGCATTCTAATGTTCGCCAAATAGCATTTAACACAAAGTACAGCTGAAGCTGAGTCAGTTTTCCATCGCTGCTAACATAGCATATGAGTGATTACATTTTGCCTGTGTGCATTTTAAGGACTCTCTTGAAAAAAGATATTGGTCAGTTGCATGAACAACCTTTAGATAGCATATTCAAAATGCATATCATACAACTTTACAAGACTTTTATTCTGTGATATTTAGTTTATATAATGAACTAAATATCACTACGACTCTCAACATGCTTACTCAGCAGAACAGAGCAGAAATCTAAAACCAAGTTGGACACACAGGCGCTGATGCGAATATGACTTTACACACTAGTCACACTGTCAACATGAGCCTCTGTAATGCATACTGCAGGCACAGTAGACTAGCACAGAGAAAGGACTGAGCATTTAAGACTATGAGAGAGAGGAGTGCAAAGAAAGCCAATCCTACCGCACCCCACATCACACATATGCCAAATCATGACTAGTCTGTCTGTTGCTGTACCTTTTTGTGCGTCGGAACATGTTGCTGGCTTGGTCTCTAGGCGTAGCTCTGAACAACAGCAGCAGCAGCAGCGGTTAGAGGTGAGGGAGAGCAGTCAGAAAGCAGTAGGTCTCTGGGAAACTGTCATTGCAATGCAGCGCATACTGTAGCTCCCACAACCTTTAGATGGGCGCTGGTGTCTGGGCAAGTGTGGCCGAGAACCAAAGGAGAGAGACAGAGACAGAGAGAGAGAGAGAGAGAGAGAGAGAGAGAGAGAGAGACAGAGAGAGAGAGAGAGAGAGAGCGTGACAGAGAGAGACAGGGAAGGAGGGAGGTAGGGTGGGTCTGTCTTTTAGAGAGGAACAACAAAAGACAGCAGGGGATTGTGGGTCATTTTCTCAAGGCTAAGGCAAAGGCTGGTACACAGTGTAATATTGCGCTAAATTTTGTGTTTGCCTCTGTGTCTGTGCTATCATTGTCACTGAAAGAACCTGACGGGGAGTTAAAAGGTTTTTATTGCGGGCTATGGACAACATGAATGAATGAAGGAGAGCGTAATGGGAGGTTTAATTATCTCAGCAGAAAGTGAAGTGCTAACTAAGGGCCATGGTCATGTGAAGTGTTACATAACTGTAAAACAGATATTGAATGGAATCAAAGACTTAAAGGGGCAATGTGTAAGAACTGGCCAACTGTAGAATTCATACTCTAAATAAATAGGTGGCAGCTTATCACCGGAAAGTTGGGGTGGCCTCCTCTGTCTTAAGAAGCAGCAAAATGCACTCTTTGGTCCCTCCTCCCCTTCCCCTTTGCCACAGTCAGACTGGCCATCAGGCATACAGTATCGAGGTTCCAGTGGGCTGCCAAAATTTCCAGAGTTTTCACCAGCCAGGGATGAACATGAGAGCGTGCTGTGTGCATGATCCGTGACTGCTACAATGGCTACAACACAGGCTTATAGTCTATTTACAGTTACTACTTCTTCATCCTCTCACGTTGGACTGAGGGCAGACTGGACGATACAGTGACTCAAGGTGGTATTATGAGATGGGGCGAGCTGGTTAGCATGCTAACTTCACTAGATGTCTCCGCAACACAATACAGAGACGTCTTCAACATCTTCACATCAATTTTTTAATGTTTTAAGCTAAAATAAATATTGACCCTTTTGACCCTTTGAAAACACACACACACACACACACACACACACACACACACACACACACACAAAATCACACACACATTCAAAATCTGAATGGGTATGGTGTGTTTACCCATGAATGGAGGCAGTAGGCAGATTGAATGTGAAGCCAGCTCCACTGAGCTCATCTATAATGGATGGTGGTCTGATAACATCCTGCGGAGGGAGACGGGATGTGATGTGAAGGAGACATACTGATTCCAAATGGGAGCTGTTGAGGGGCATGATGGTAAAGTTGGGAAGTAGCAGCAGAAAGTGAAAGACAACAGTGAGATGGATAGGAGAACACAGCCCGTACACAAACAGAGTTGGTCTGCTGCTTCATTTCATGTCTGATTACCCATGATGACTTGAGATGAGGGGGCACTGTGGAAGATGGATAGGGCAGGGAGATGGGAACGGGGACAAGAGAGGAGGGTGGAGATGGAGGTAGTGGGCTGTGACCACTTACACAGACACAAACATAGGCAGAGGCATACACACAGATTTAGACTTACTACTCAGTAGATTAAAGAGATTATAATGAAGCACTTTAAGAGCCTCTATTAACATGCTATCAATCTTATTCAATACTCTCTTCATAATAACCTATACACTAAACTATCTCATATTACCTTATGTATGTTATGGCAAACATTTGTTTATTTACGCATCCAGCAAATACACAACAATACTAGTATTAATTAAATGTCATATTTCCATCCATCTGATGAATGTTCACCCTCTTTTTTAGCTCTAGTTTGGTCTCCACCAACTCCTGTGGTAAATAAATGGCTCTTTAGTTATTAAATGTTCCTCTGCATTACCCAGTTTGTTGCTAATGTTGTCGGCCATTTGGTGCTGGACAGGTAGTATACAGTGGGTTTTTACAGCTCTTTCACTGATAACGTCAAATATGCTCACTGCACAGTCAGGTGGTAACTCTGTGGGTTCATCGCTATGAGTGACCCCTTTCACATTACACATAGACATTCCATCGTTCATTGTAACAGTAGTTATTATAGCAGCTAAAAGCACTCCTTATGTAGCAGAATGGCTTGTCTTAGTGTTATATTACTATACATCATATTGATTGATTATTGTGTAAGCAGCATTTTTACATTAGTGGTGAGGCCACTATTAAACTTTATGTACAACTGAACAGTATTTTTTTTGTAGGTAATTCAATTGCACTGTATGTTTTACTATGTGTGATTAATTGTATTTCAATTACTACAGGTGTGGTTTTGTCTGTGGGTTGGCCAAGGCAGATTGTTTAAATAGTTATCACCTAACAACCAGACAAACTCTGAGTGTGTAAGAGAGAGAGACAGGAAGAGGGGCAGGAGAAGGGATTTAGAAAAGAGGGTGAGGTAGAGGGGATCTGAAAGTGCGAGGGGTGGAAATGAGAGCGTAACAGAAACAGATTAATAATTGAGCAACAGGGAGAGGAGAGAGGGAGATGAAGAGTGAGAAGATGAGTGACGGGAAAAGGCAGAATGGCTTTCAGTACCATGGACAGCACCCAGAGCTCCCGTCTGGCCTTAATCTGACTCCGGCAGACTCCCAGCATCCCTCCAGCCAACCTCCTCCTCCTTCACAGAAGGACAACATACTCCACACCACAAGCACCACTGAAGCATCCTTCCAGCATCCCTCCAGCCGACCTCCTCCTCCTTCACACAAGTACTACACAATCGGCACCACAAGCACCACTGAAGCATCCTCAGAGCTTTCAAACGCTACGCGTAAATCATGCTCATCCAAGAAAGCCTGCCAGTCTGATGTAAGCTGAGGAGGAGAGACCTTGTTGATGGATGACCAGATGCACAGCGCCTTCACTCGCTGTGATTGTTTTTCTTCGTGGAGGCACCCAGTCTCTCCCCAGAGAGGAGAGAAAAGACAGAGGGGAGGGAGGGAGAAAGAAGGAGTGAGAGATGAACGAAGGTAACACTCACCTGCTGTTTTTGCGAGGCAGTGGCAAATCCTTCTGGAAGAAAGACAGAGAAAACAACAAAAAGAGAGATCAGGTACAGAAAAATATTAACATGTACTTTTACAGATGTGACAAAGCTCTTCCAGAGAAACAGGAGACCTTATAATAATTGTTTCCACATAAAGGGTAGCACTCTCCATGACCGTTAAATCCAACCTGTATGTGTAAAATGTGTAGAGTCACTATAAACCATTTGAAAGCATCTTCCTTCTTAAACTGGATGTTTTTCCTTTTGGAATAGGATACTGGGATTTGACAGAAAAAACAAAAGAGGCCCTGAACGCTCCAGAGAAAAAGGCAGGTTTACTGTTGAAGGAGCAGTATACTTAAAGTAATGTTTACTGTTGAATTACGTATCACAGAAAACAGAAAGCTTGACAGGCATAGACATAACAGCTAGCAGGGTGGTGCTAAGTGAATGGCTAATTGTTATATGGTTAACCCAGGGCTTTTGTGCCCAGGCCCCTGGAGGTCTGGAGGCGTTTCCCTGATGGTAATTCAGACTAACATGCTAATAAATCTGACTTGAATTTGTCCCCGTTATCTTTGCACATATGCACATTAGGTATTTGCATCTATGTTTGTTTTCAAACCAGTTGGTTTATTAATTTCTGACACAGCTTTGAGCCAGGGCACATCTCTCTCTCTTTCTCTCCCTCTCTTTCTATCCTCCCATCTCCTGAGACCAGATGGACAGGGAACATTGAGCTGAAACAGCCGCAGACACTCAGTGCACCGAATGAAAACAGCAAGAGCAGAGCCAGATCTCATGCCAGCACAGCCTGGCTCTTTACAAAACCCTGCATGCTGAGATAGGGAGAGAGGAAGGAGATGGAGGGTGTAAACAAGGGTGGAGTAGGAGGAGGGTAGGGGGGTGGCAAGCCAGGAGCCTTATCCTTGAGCCTTAGTCCTCTGGCCTTCAGCATCATGTGTGTCTGTATGAGCCGTTACTCAGTGTATGGTTGCAGATCTAATTAATGCTTTAGCCACTTCACACCTTCTCCTGTCACACACAGGGGGATGTTGTTAAGGTGCTTTTAGCATCGTATTGACCGCCTTCTAACAGTCAGTCAGTGCAATTATTAGGTTAACCTTCAGATAAAGATTTTGTGTGTGTGTGTGTGTGTGTGTGTGTGTGTGTGTGTGTGTGTGTGTGTGTGTGTGTGTGTGTGTGTGTG
>JBBMJY010000010.1:16499218-16527864 GCA_037833715.1 Toxotes lorentzi
GTGTGTGTGTGTGTGTGTGTGTGTGTGTGTGTGTGTGTGTGTGTGTGTGTGTGTGTATGTGTGTGTGTGTGTGTGTGGACAGAGGGAGCTGGGAGAGGACAGGTGTGACTCAGCACCACCTGTGAATGATCCTCTCAAAATCAAGGGCAACACATCCCCTATGAGATCGGATTATGCCTTTAAATCAGTTTGAGAAATGTAATGTTTTTCAGTGTTTCCATCTACAACATCACTTGGAAGAATGAAAGGAAGGCTGGCAACAAGGAGGATTTGGTAAACATCTCATTGGGAGATTAACAAGGAGAGATTCTCTCTCTGGTGTGTGTGTGTGTGTGTGTGTGTGTGTGTGTGTGTGTGTGTGTGTGTGTGTGTGTGCAAGAGAGGGAGGGGGGAGGGAGGGAGAGAGAGAGAGGGATAGAGAGGACTTCCCAGCATGGGGCAGAGGGAGGGGTGAGTTGCCTGGTGGAAAGGACTGAAATGTCCTTCATATAAACCGGTGACAAAGTGGCGAGCAGCGGCCCCGGGCAGCAGAGATCACAGCCAGCACAGAGAGAGGCAGAGACACACAGAGAGAGAGAGAGAGAGAGAGAGAGAGAGAGGAGGAGGAGACCGGAGCACCGAGCACCGCGTACAGCCGCTGGATCCACAGCAACACACCGGGGAGGCACAGAGAAAACACTCTGCAACAGAAAAACATAAAGACAGAGGAAACTAATCCGCACGGAGCAGCTTTTCCCCCACCGACAGGTAAAAGCACAGACGACGATCTAAACTGTTTTACCAGATGAAACAACACCTTGTTCGACAGGTCGTCGTAAGTAACATTTTGATGATGATCTCGTTATCACAACACAGTTACGGGTTTATGATGAGGGCAGCCGATTGCATTAACAATACTGTTCCAATAAAGAGCCTTGATGTTACTGCAAACTCGCCAATGAGCAGCGACGGACTCCATAGGAAGAACCTGACATGTTTTGATATTTTTTCAGGTTGTTCAGACAACTGCGTGATGTTTTTACCTGTTTGGGTTGCATTTTTTGTTTAGATGTTTTTAATATGTTGCAAATCACACAGGTCACTGCCCGAGCCTCACTTTTAATATGTTTGGCGCAGCCTAAAGCTGCTGTCGACTAATGCATTGTGGAGATAAGAATTAAGTTGCAATAAGTTTTGGTATTTTATTTTTCTTTTCGAAGTTTGACCAGCTGATTCACATTTATAACATAGTTTTATTGGTAGAATATTGTAGAAAAACCGCAGTAATAAGTAGTATTGAGAGTGCAGCCCACGCCCATATTTATTTTTGTTGTTTATAAATTGGTAATAGACGCGTTCAAAACTGGAGGTGAGAGTAAACACGTGTGCCAAAGTTTTACCTTCTTTTCTGCCTTTTAGTTGCATATTTCTGTCCCATAAGATCACGGTCACAGTGGACCTGCCCAGGGCCATGCGGCCATGTCCAACAGATTTGTCTAATTCGTGTTATGTAGGCTACACATCGGCCAGCCGCTTGTCAGATTAAACAACTACATGACATCCATCTCAGCACGATGCTTCAGTCCCACCTAATTAGGCTCACCCTGACTACTAGGTCACCACATGCAGAGCACACACGGAGCTCAGCAGCCTGCTCTGGATGTCTCACTCAGTCTCTCACTGCATGGCATAATGACTGACACCAGGAGGCGTGAGAGAAACTTTGATTGAGGCTTTTACATCCAACGTGTTTGATTTTACATCAGTGTATCAATAAGCTGTCGAGTTATGTCTGTGGGGGTAATGTGTGTGTATTATATTATATTGCGTCAGGTTGTGTGTGCATTATCTTGTCTAGTGTCTTTGATTTTCTTCTGGTGAAGAAAAACGTGTTGTGTTGTATCTGCCGCTGTCCAATGTGCTGAACTCTTTTCCAGACCTGTTTGCGGCTGTAGAGATGGATGTCACCTCTCGCCCTCTGCTATTGGTTTGTGTATTTATGGTGGCTGCGCTGATTGGTGGAACCCGCTCGGAGGGGATATGTCTTCAAGACGGCAAGCACAAGGCCACGCCCAGCCCGGAGCCACACCTGAGGGACTGTGGGCTGTACGCTGACAGTGAGTGGCTGTGTGTTTATCCTGAAATACTGTATGTTCAGTGGTTGTAATGACAGCAAACAAAATCTCCTGACTGACAGCTGGTTGATAGGTTCTCCTGTCCTTGCTGCTGACAGATAGCTGCTGCACAGATGAAGACATCCAGGACATCTCCCATGTTCCCTCTGCTAGCAATAAGAATGAACCCTGGGACAAATGTGGACCTCTGAGCTCTGAGTAAGTCTCACCCAGTAGATATCCTGATCTGGACTCTTAAAATTTCACTTTAAAGCATTTATAATAAATATAGTTTAAATTCTTTATGAGCTCTTTCAGTACGTTGTTTTGATTTTACGCCCACAGCTTTGCTAGTGTTTTTAGTCGCAGCAGGCAGCTATTTCTATAAAAGCTCCAAAAATCCACTAACCTCCAGATAAACAAAGTCAGAGATTAAATGGTGGATATAGCTGCTAATGGGCGAGAAATTTCTGAGTTGGTGACCAAAATCAGAGCTAAAACAAGAGTGATCTCATTTGTATGATAATTTTACATAGGCTAGTCTGCGTGTGTTTGTTTCCAGGCTTGGCTAATGAAGCTGCCTTAAGTGAAACAATCAAGCCCACAATAGAAAATAATCGTGAGATTTTATGTGGGTTTGTGGTATGAACAATGACATACATCAGTGGGTCCTATGAAGACACTGACCATTATTCAACCAGGACAGTCTTAATTAACCCTGTGCAGTGGGAAAAGGTACCTTGCTAGTGCGGTAGGTGAAAGTAGACACAAAAAACACTACCACACTACAGAAAACAAAAATAATGCAGAAAGTCAGACTGAAAATGACAGTAAAGTCCCATGAGCTGGACAGACACACTAAAGGGATTAGATACTATAAACAGCATGACAATACCAGTGTCAACTCCTAGGTCACCTCATCCCTACTTTATGACCAGCCTTGTTGACTGTCAGGAATCAGCCTTTCCAGGGTCAGTAGAGGTTTAAATACTACGTCACCAAACATCGTGTTAGTACTAACAGTTGCCCTCTCTCTCCTCAGGTGTGAAGGTTTCCTGAAGCGCGTGTCATGTTTTTACCGCTGCTCCCCTGACGCTGCGCGCTGGCCTCATCCCCATCGCCGCTCATACATCCAGGCTGTGCCGCTCTGCCACAGCTTCTGTCGTGATTGGTGAGGCTGCCAAACACACCGCCAATCGAACCTAAATCAAAATCAGTATCCATATCTGTCCCCCCCTTCCCCTATAACAGCAGCAAACAGTGCTATTCATACTGAGACAGAGTATCCAATAAACAGCATAAATCTGTTTGACAAAGATAAGACCATGGTTCTTATAAAGAAGGCTACAGATATGTGTGGCAGTGGCTCCCAAGCTGGATACACAGACACCCAGGGGATCTCCACCAGTCTGAGAAACTGCTCATGTAATGGTTGCTTTGTTAAAAAAATGTGACTCATTAGAAAAGGTAGTAGAAAGACTGATAGAGGTGGCTTTACAGCTGCTGTCAGCACATACATATCTTCACATTACTGAGACAAAATGAACTAGTGATGGTTGTTGTCATGCAAAAAATATTAAAATTACCAAGTACAGGCTACTTAACTATAATAATAGTTTGTCATTTTGGGAAATATTCTTGTCAGCTCAATGCCACGCTAATGTCTGAACAGTGAACATGAAGCTAGTGCTATCTGCTAGTTATCTTAGCAAACAGACTGGAACAGGGGGAAAGAGCTAACATGGTTTATCTAAAGGTAATAGAATCTGCCAACCAGCACCTTGAAATCCCACTAATTAACATGTTGGATCTCATCTGTTTAAAACGTACTTAATGTAAAAATGACACATTGTGGTTTTAGGACGCTGACAACAAGGTCTCAGGACATTAGTGTTCCCAGCCAAGAAACAGTGCAGCTCATAACCCCAAACCACAGGATCGAACAAGCAAGATGCAACATAACGAGCAAAACAGGTTGTCTCCCCTTGTCTTTATGCTAAGCTAAGGTAACCATCTGGGGGCAGTAGCTTTATATTTAGCATGCTGACATGAGAGTGGAATCAATAAAAAAAAATAAAAATAAAAAAAACCTAATAAGCATATTTCCCAAACTACTACCAAACTTTATTAATTTTTTGGTTGAGAATTTACATGACATTGCTTTTCTTCAGGTTTGATGCCTGCAGGATGGACTTGACATGTGCTCGTAACTGGGCCAGAGACCCCAGGGGGCAGAACTGCACTGGAACCTGTGTTCAGTACCAGCAGGTAGGCTGTGATCTGGCACATCTATGATTGGATGTTTACCTGGGACTGTGAGGGTTTGGGTTTTTTTTGTCATTTTGTTTGTTCCCCTGAATTCACCTCTCGAGCCAACATGAGATTCACATTTCTCTCATGGTTCTGGGTGAAATGTGAGCTTCCATTGACTGAGCTCAAAGCTTGTCATTTGAGCCGCATGTTGCGGGTAGAAGGTCAGATACTGTGTCACATTAGAGTCTGTGGCGGCTGGTGGTCAGGAGAGTGTGCGGTGAGCGAAGGGTTAACTGTGCAACTGAAGCATGAAAAGGTTCGGTCCTGCTTCAGTGGGCAGGGGCCAGCTGGGTGATTTAAAAAGAGGCAGAGTGACCGAGGGGCTGGTGTGCAGCTGAGGCCAACAGCAAACTGTCACACACCACAACACAATCTATCTATCTGTCTATCTGATAGTATGTGTCTCTCCTTCTCTCTTCCTTTCACCCTATTTTCCTTCTTTCTTTCCACCTTTCTCTCTCTCTTTCTGCACTCTCTGTCTCTCTCTCTCTTACACACCGAGAGGGCGAGAGAAACACACACACACCAACAAATGAACACACACACACACCCCAGACACCTATTAAGAGTCCTAGGTGGAGGATGTTAGGTGATTACTAGAAATGACAAATTGGTAGTAAAAGAGAAAATGATAAGTAAGAATATTTATGTGTGTGTGTGTGTGTGTGTGTGCGCCTGTGTATCTTGATGCTTTGTGTGCTTATACTGGCCGATTTTCATGTAGGATTCAATAAATTCAGGTAGCTCTCAAACACAGTGTTTTAAACAGCTCCTGAATACAAAGAAATGAGTCACAGCACATTCAACAAATCACCTCCCTTGGAGAGACTGCAAACAAGTGCCTGCTTCTTGCAACATTTTTGGAGGTCACAGCAGTGAAGCTTCATTTTGTTTTCTCTTCAGCCAGCAGAGATGGGAGATTTCACAGTGGGCCGCCTCACGGCCTGAGCTCCCAGCACCCCAGGTCCACCTCAGGGCTGAAAAGGGCTGCATGGGAAAGCAGAAAGAAGAAACATGCATAGACGTAGCTGACTCAGGCATCACATTAAAACCTCTCACAACTCTGAGTTTTAAAGATTTTAATGCCTGTCTTTCAAATAAATGATTCAATACAGTGTTTCACTATGATTTGAAAAGAAAAATCCTCACGAAGCCGTCATAGAATCCTCGGTGGTGTTTCTCCCAGCTCTTTAAAACTTCACTGGCACAAAATACAGGTGTGTGAACGTGTGTGTGTGTGTGTGTGTGTGTGTGGAATAAATACACAAAGAAGCAGACAGGATTTGTAAATGCTGACTGCAGTAGATGCCAATTTGCATAGAAACAAGCTAATACATTTAACATAGACACATAGACACACACATTCACTGCATGCAAAAATCCCTCTGGTACTCTGTGTCTCACTCCCTCTTTATGCTCATTGGTAACATTATTTGCCAGCTAAGGTCTGATTTATCTCAGCATTTGACACTTTTTCTGCTCTTTCTGTGGGAATGAGGTTACATATGCAAAGAGTGGCCATGCCTGTGCCGGACACTGCGGCGGAAACGCGGCATCTGTGGATCAGATATGGTGAATTAATGGTGGGAGGAAGTCATACGAGGATACTGACCCATGTTGTTTTACCTGCTGCCTGCAAATTACAATGCAAATCTTTTTGTGCAATGAAATACTTACCAGGTACATATCACTGGTTAAAAGGGAAGAAGCACATGGAATAAGTGGGTAACAAATTTGCATTTAGTTTATTCAGAAGGAAATTACAATATGAGTGCTTTTCAGTTGCCTGGAATATTTACAAGGGACCAATATGCTTGGTGTATATGTCCCTTCACAATAGCTGTGCTAGATATCACAGGCTGCACACCCAACACTTACTTTGTAATTACCTCGAAAAAGGGGGTGAAAGAGAGACCATTTTATTTTACAACCCACATACACTGTGACTACACTATAGTTACTGTGAGACGGGGTAAACAAGACCCTGCTTTATTTTACAGCCTGCACATGCCTTGGATTCACATTAAAAAAACATCCCTCTCCCGTACATTTTCGATGCTTTGTCCTGACCGTGGTGTGCTATCACTCAAAGGTCATCACCTCGGCTGAAATTCGGGAAAAAATAATGATAGAAAAAATTCTTATATACTTGATTCTTGAATTTATGAACAGATTGACATGACACGCTTTTTCTCTTATGTTGTCCAAATCAAACGAACTAAGTTTGCATGTGAGTGAAAAGTATTTGTATGTGACTATGATCTGATGATAGAACAGGATATGACAGGACATAAGCTCACGGATCAGTTCTGATTTTTAGATGATATTGCTATACTGTGGTCTGTAATCTAAACTGCATCTTTGTTAACATTATCATAGAATCTGATCAAACAGATCGAAACATCTTGAAAATATAGATTGATTTCTAGTATATATTCTCAAATCAAATCATTTTTATCCTGTTACATAAAAAATCAAATTCATGGCCCACAGCCAAGAGAATCATTGCAATAGATGACTGCTGTAATCCTTCCTTTCACTTCCCTGCTTCCCTTTTCACACAAGGTGTGATGGCATATTATTCGGACAGAGAAGGGCAGAATTGAATGAGATAAGGATCGAAAGGACAGGCTACTGCCCCCAGGAAATTTCTGTATCTCACTTATTCGATCACACCATGTCGTCTAAAGCCACTTGTGCTTGTACTGAATTAGTTTTGGCAGCAAACCATGTCTGCCTGGGGTGTGTGTGTGTGTGTGTGTGTGTGTGTGTGTGTGTGTGCATCCACCCCGTGTGTATTATGGGGTCGTTGCGATAAGACCTAAGCGTCAGACGGAGCGTATATGTAGTGGAGAGAAATAGCAGTCATCCTCTTTGTCCTTCGAACACGGTAAATATATTACAGCTTTTTCTTCTCTGAGCACCCTGTGTGACTCAGTCTTAATCCCCCAACAGACAGGAGGATGAAAGGAAGCAGACGTTGAGGTGGGGGTGTGCTACAGAGAAACAGGGGGAATAAAAGACATATACAAACAGCAAGTGCAGCAATAAGCAAGAGAGGGGGAAAAAATTCAGAGGGGAGATATAGTGGAAGTTAGGTAGGGGACAAAATGAGCTGTAGTAGGAGACAGAGACAGTGACTTGGCAGCACATCTTAATGACTGGTTATGAGGCAGCCACTGGAGAGAGAATGGGAGCTTAAACACAGAAAAGCACAGTGTGTGTCTCACACATTTCACTAATTAGCATTCCCAGCTACTTCTAACTACGTAGGCCTGCGCCATTTACAGTTAATATGCTTAAATTGTGATTTTTCATTTTTATTTTTTATTTTTGCAGTGTAATGCAATATCCCTTTTAATCCGTATACGTGTCTTATTAGAGAGGAGTATAATTTTTCATGCTCCAGAAACCATAGAGCTAATGTCAGCAGTAATTAGAGTTTTTCCTCAAAGTCTAACTTTGCGAAGACTGAATGCTGTAATGAATTTCCTGTCAGATAACAACACAAAGGAGTGATCTTTCTGATTAGTTTAGATCAGTCCGTCTACTCTGTGAAGCTCGACAGAATCGTCATTCTGCCGTAGAGACTGTGCAGAGATGAAATCTTTCAGATACCAGTGTGAGCTTTTCAAGGTCATAACATATGATTTGCTCTCAAGGTTAGTGGAGATGAGGTGAGGTGAGCGAGAGAGGCAGACAAAAGCTGCTTGCGAGAGCAGCTGCCAGGTGCCTGCACCCCCTCTAACACCTGGCAGAGCGAGTTTGTTTCCAAGGCCAGCGCTGCCCTGGAAGGCCAGAATCAATTATTTCAACGGAGGTTCACAAGCCAAGAAAGCCTATACTTTCTGAATGTTGCAAATATTGTGCATTTATTCAAAATGCAATGCCAGTGTGGAAAATTGTACTCCCCAAACTGAGATTACCTCTGTCTCAAGAAATCTCCTAACTCTTGTAATTGCCACTGGTGTAAAGTAATTCAGTACAGGTTCATGTACATGTATTTTACTTAAGTATTTCCAATTTCTGTTACTTTATACTTGTACCACAGTCCACTACCTGTATTTAAAAGCTATAGTTACTTTATTTATACATTCAAGCCATGTTATAAATGTTATAAAGCATGACACTTAGCTACAGGTGAAAGGCTCTTCATTCAATTAGAGCTTCTTTGACAACTGGTTATTACCCAAAATATCTCTTCCTGTATGTGTGCATTTAGATGTACCAGCACGGCAGGGATCTCTGCGAGAGCCTGTGGGGTGATGCTTTCATGACAGTGGAAGATGAGCCAGAGGATGTTGGGGAGGCTGGAGAGATCGGCGTGGAGGGCGACGGCGGTCGCCCGTGCGGCTGCCTGACCCTCAGTCCATCCGACAAGGATGTGATCGCTGCCCTCAGGGCCCAACAGGACGACCCGGAGGAGCTGGATACCACCAAGACGGGCCTGCCTCAGTATCGGGCCCCTTGCCAGACCAAGCTGCCACTGCAGGCCAGGAGCGGAAGGAAGGGAAACTCTGTGCTGCGTAAACGCTCAGTCATGGTAGACGATGTGGAGGGGAGTGGTAGTGGCTTGTAGACTGAGCGATAGATGGCAATAAATATAGAGTTAATTGTCTAGATCCTAATATACAAAATCTATCTCTTGAAATGGAGTTGTAACCTTGCTCCTTTAATTAACCTTACCACACACACCTAAGCTCTCATAACCATTATCATTACATCTCAGACATAATCTCTATGGTTTTAAATAGTATTATATCTGGTATAAGAAAGACTGACAAGCTTGAGACACTTCCTGATCAATGATTTGATTGGACAACCCAAACAACCAGAAAAAAAAAAGTAATCATTAAAGATGCCACAAATGAATGATAAAGTATTTTGTATTTAAAGGCAAAATCCTCAATTCTGCAAGGGCTCTGACTTCAACACTAAGACTATCTTTCCAATTTTTATTGATATCGCATAATGGCTGCACAGTTGTTTTATTGCCAGCTAACAAGGTAATTTTTTAACCAGGTCTTTATCAAAGTCAGGTATCTTATTTGCTTTGTATGGCTCAGTAAAACACATCACTCGACATTATGCTTTGAGGTCTGTGACGTCTTGTACACGGGAAACATAAAGTGCTACAGATTTAGTGTCCCTGCATGAATCAAAAATCATTAACCAGAGGACTGTTCATGACAGTACTGTAAACATAATGCACCTGCACCAGTACTTCACTACCCTGCTACTCTTTTCAATCATCTATGTGACTTTAATCTGTAAGTTAGTCAGTTGTTAAAATGCAGATCTTACTGTTGTTATGCTGTACCGTGCAGTCTACATGTCATGAGATATTATGATAGTGGAGAAAGTCACGCAGGGTCATGAGGATCATGAATGTAACTTTAAGACCGTAGGAGACCACAGGCCTGAATGTAAGGGATCTGGTATGATAATGACAATGGAGAGGTATGCTTAATACCTGAGGGAAGGTTTAATATTCAGAAACAAAATCTGCTTGCCAGAGTAAATCTGCAGAGGCAGTATTCATACCAGATAAGGTTGCTCTGGTAGTTTGATCACGCAGCATAAACCTACTGTGGATGTTTCTTTTATAATCACTTCGTGTATTTCTAGAATGAGGCACTGTTAGATGTAAATGTTTTATAAAAAAAAAAAAGGGAAACTGATTTGACTGATTTATGGTAAGCTTGCTGAAATGAGTGTTTCTGTGCTTTTCTTTACATTATCAATAAAGACAACATTTCTAAATGTCATCCTGAGCCTGTCATCCTTCTTTAGGCTGCACTTTGCAGTCAGGACCCTTTCTGTCCAAAACAATGGAAGATGCTTTATACAAGGTATTTACAGTGGTTCTCAACCCTTTGTCTCACACACCTCCACATCTGTCACGATGTGCAGCAAGGACTTGGACCCAAACGCACAACTCCACAGACGAAATAAAAAAAATATTTTTATTCTTACAAAGTAGGAAATAATAATCAATAAAACAGGGAAAAAGGCAATGAAACAAAAATACAAAACGTGAACACAAAATCACTCTAGTAAGGAAAAAGACTGAACAACCTGAGAAGCAAAAAGCCATACAAGAAACAAAGTAACAAATAATACGTGACCTGACCTGAGATACGGTGACAAGAGATACAACGCTAGATCACTGGACAAGAGACAAGATGGGAGACAAGACGAACTGACCTAGAACACAGGGAGATGCAGACAATATATAGACACAAGGTAATGGGAAACAGGTGACACCAATTACGGTGGGGCAGACAATCACAAAAGGGGGGAAGCTAGACAAAGACAGGAAGTAGAACAAGACAAGATACACAAGAGCTACAAATGTCCACAAGAGTTCATAACAAAATAAAGGGGTTCAGAAAACCCTAGCCCTCAGGGGCTAGTCATGGATTATAAACTAAATGTTATAACTACATAAAAGTGGACATTTTCTATTAAATTGTCTGTGTTTGGTTTGGTTTTCATTTACTCTACTACCTGGTGTGGCACAGGGTGGACATTTCAACCATTTATCCATTGTTGTTGTTGTTTTGTTTTTTTTGTTGTTGACCTTGTCATGTACCAGCTGGATGACGTAACCCCTGGGCATTAGTTTACACCTGGCTGGGAAACACTGATTTAAGAGACTTGAGG
Source organism: Toxotes lorentzi (assembly GCA_037833715.1). NCBI lineage: Eukaryota > Metazoa > Chordata > Actinopteri > Toxotidae > Toxotes > Toxotes lorentzi. The sequence goes on from JBBMJY010000010.1 coordinate 16,510,291, forward strand.
AACTTTGTTGTTTTACTTAGAAAAGTTTGGAAATGTATGCAAAATGTTTTGTAACTGAGAGAAGATTTCAGGTTTTTTTTTATAAGGGAAGATGAATTTTGCAAAAGGAGTAGGCTTGTTCAAAAATGCTACTGTACAACGCTTTCTTCGAGTACCAAAAACCCCTACTGAGCAGAGCTACGCACACAGTTTCTCTGCACCGTGCATCAGAAACCTCAAAGCTCTGGAAATAGAAAAAACATACCGCAGGTAGCTTCACTTCCTCTGTATTCTTTCTACTTTTATGCTACACCACTTGTACTATAGCGCTGAAATTTAACTCTTGTATATGACAAATTGTATGATCAATGCTTTTCTTCATGAAGTGAAGAAAAGCATTGTTTTTACTTAACAAGAATATTTTTTTGACATTCTCCTTTTTCAAAACTCATTAAATCAAACCCAGCAACCCTATACATCACCCCAGGCAAGAAACATTTAACTGCACCTCCACCTCTGATTATGGGAACAGGCAGTGTCTATGGAACGTCTTCTCACCACTGTCAGCCCGCAGTTTACTGATACATCATGACAAGTGTGTTTACCCTCTCATTCAGACAGCTGTCACTCAGCCTCGCCCTTTCCTAACCACTGCTTTAAGGGAGGAATTCAAATGCTCTTATATTTAAATAAGTATCAGGACAATTTATTTTAACACTGTCAAAGTCTGATTGTATTATACGGGCCACTTTTAAAATGAACAGCCTTTTGGGCTTGGGAGGATTCAAGTCCTTCCAGTGATTCAGCTTTACAGCAACTGAACTGACAGAAAGACTCATCACCTGAGTCCAGCAAATAGACCCTCCCAATAAATCAGGACACATGAATAATGGGTAAATTCATCAGCAGTATGCATATCGCAATGTCGCACATCTCTCTTAGAAATATCCTCATTAAAAGTGACTAATACATGGACTTTACACACAAATTATCTTTGGGCTTGTGTTTCTCAGCGGAACAGTATGTGCCCTCTGCAGGTGAAAATGCACTGAACACAAACTGTGCATCATGTTGATAATGCCACATACCACTTGACATTTTTCAGTTAAAAGGAGGGGGTGGGAGGGGGATGGGGGGGTGTTTGAACCCACTGCAGCTATTTCTGTAGTGAACTGGTGCTACTTGATGATGTTAGCTAATAATGTGTCCTCTGTGAAAGTCATCATCTCAGCAAATGAGAGAGGTGGACAGAGAGGGTCACAAATGAGTGTCATTCTGCACACACACACACACACACACACACACACACACACACACACACACACACACACACACACACACTTAAGCTCATAACTGCGAGTATGCAAGTGCTTCAGTGATAAGGCAAATTGCATAGATGAGACAAAGTTATCTCTTTACGAAGCTGTAATGTAGAAGAGATGAGGGCATCTTTCTGTCTTTGCTTCAACAAGGTCAAAATCTGACCTTCAAAGTTTGAGACACTCACTGTCTTTGTTTTTTCTCTTCCTCTCCCTTCCCATGCAGTACATCTACATGGTGACAAATTGGTGTCACTTTGTCTAGTTTCACTCACATTCTCTGAGGATCACTCCCACATCAAAGAGGAAACAGTCATCTGGATGGCCAATGGAACAATACAGTCGATACAATACTGTGTATACAGTACAATGATGAAAATCTATTACAGTACTTTAGGGAGTGTGTAGAAATAACTGAGGTGGGAAGGCAGGTTGGACCTCATATTTGTTGGTAAGACAGGTCAAAGGTTATAATTCATTCAGAGGAATTGATATGTAGTGGCTGTTGGTGAGATTAGTGGAACCCATTATACCAGTTGTACATTGATGGTGGTTGGGAAACTGAGTGGGCGTGTCTCTCGGATAAAGTTGGGCCAGTAACCACAGCTTAACCTGAGCAAATACAGTGCAGATATAAGGCCGGGTCATGCCAACAAGTATGTGCTCCTGTGTGAGGACAGGACACCAGAAAACTTTAAAGGTGCACTAGGTCAGAGAGTGGTGATATTCCCGTGTAACTAGTAACTAGTAATGACGACTGTTGTCACCCACTGCAGTACCTAGTGAAAACGTCATTTCACATGAATGCTCACCCAGCTTTTAATTTAACAGTAAATTAATGACTTCACTTAAAATTAAAGCAAGACCCTCCACAGCTTTACCATCCATCATCCATTCATTAGCTGTGCCAGCTTATCTTTTAGCAGGTCACTGGGAAGCTGGAGTCAGTTCCAGCTGACACTGAATGAGAGGCAGGACACTGCCATCTCCCCAGTTATCTTCAAATAATATATCTTTATTCACCATTAATAAAAAAGGCAAAGCATAAAGACTGTGCCTCAACATTAACCTTGATATGTTAATGGAATAATAATTTTTGTTCCTTTCATGATGTATTTCTTTTTAATCTGAAAGGGATGGCTGAGGACATATAAATCTGGGGAGAGAAAAAAATCAGAATACACTCCTTTGCTCTCCTAAAAAGTCAAACTACCCTCTCTTCATATATAGATACATAACTGCTGCTTATCAGACCCCCTCCCTGACTAATAATTTTCATACAGTCCCTTACCGAAATAAATATAGTCTGTTTTTGTAATTGTAGGAGTTGTGCACACAGGTAGGTTTGCCATTAGAAATAAATAATAAATGCACTGTCTCTGCTCTCAGGATGACAGTAGCGATCTGGTTAAAAACATTATCCCATCTCTGCACAGAAAACCCAAACTTAAAATCTGCACAATGTCCATATTGTTCTTTGTTAAGGAGGAAACCAAATTTTGACTGAGCTATTCTTTCAAATAACAGGTTACATATGAAAAATACATAACACCTGTCCTGGCAGACCAATGTCAGGTCCAAGGTTAAACCTTGGATGGGAAAAATGAATAAATTCATTATACAACATAGAAACTGCATGAATTCTGTGAGGGCTTAACAAACATTAACACAGACACAATACATGTTCTAAAACTAAAAAAGTCTAAAAGTTTCCTAACACCCCCTTTTCTGATTGTCTAAGACGTCCTCTGGGCAGAGACACCCACCCCCATGTAACTGTGCTCAACAAATGCCAGTAGTGTCAGTGTCTATATGTTGTGGTTGTGTAGGGCTGTGATTTGTAAATGTCAATCTTGCTTGTTTCTGTTTTGGGATCATGCACGTCAACAGATTTCTCCAAAAATGTATTATTACTTTTGTTTTTTGTTTTTTTTTCATTTCTTCTGATTTTTGAGGATTTCTGTGTTTTCACACACACAAAAAGAAAAGAAAAAAACAGAAAAAACATTTGGGCAATTTAAATAGGTGCTTTCTGTGAGGATGTCTTTATTAGTTTGGAGTAAAATATAAAATTGATTCAGCTAATATTTATAAAAATGTGAACAGTTCACGAATTACAAAGAAAGCATAGTTAAGAATAAATTTACAATATGGTTGTCACTTCATTTTAGGCCTAAACTCTTTAAAGCTGAGCTTCAGTAATGTTTCCTATTTAAATGAACCGGGCCTATTAAAAATACGTAATTACACCCAGTATAAATGGAAAAATCAATTGAAAAAACAAATGCTCTTAGACAGTAATCTTCAAGTAAACAAAAAAAAAGGTAAACAGCTGAAAGCGAAATTAATCCAAAGGGCATCTTGAAGAAGAAATAAAATATTTTTTTAGATTTACTACAGGTTAGCTTTTAAAAGTGATAATCATTATCGTAGCCTCATCATACCAATCATGATCGTAGCATAGAGAGTCTTTGAAAGTAGGACAGCTATTGCTGGTGCTAAATCTCTCCTCATGATTTTTTGCTGCAGTTTTAGTATTAATCCACTAGATGGCGACCTGTGCCCACTATAATCCTTCAACACTCCACTGTTACCCTGACTGTTGTACACTGCATCTGTGAATCTGGACCTGCTTTCTGGGCCACTGCTCTGCTGTAGTGTTAATACACCAGAATACATTAGAATGTGACCATATTTCAGCAAGTGCTGTTTAAACGCCAACACTAAGTTTCATGTATAATCAGTGTGTGTTATGTCACCGCTGTGGCCTCCTCCGTGAGGCCCCTGTTACTGGCAGCATTGTGATGAGAACAGCTGGTGAATGAGTATGTAACTGTGTTACATCAATGAGACAGATGATAAATTAATCATTATTATTTGTCATATCTCATGTGTAAGAAAAAGATATTAGACTATTATTATAAGGAATCCTTTAAAATAGACCATTCATTTACCTATAAGCTTTCCACAGCTGTGACATAGTTTTGTACCGGTTTTAAGTGAAAACACGCACAGATTACATAACATTTCTATACATAGCAAAATGTGGATAATCTCACATTTATGCGGCAGCAAACTTCCCTCTAACTAGGTCTCATAAAAAAAAAACAAAATCATCCCTGTATTCGCCGTCTAAGGCTACCGGCGCGACCCAGCTTCTGTGGGATCCTCAGATGGCAAAGGTGGGTGGAATATTCATGCTTCTCGAGAAGATAACAGAAGAGCGGAGAGAGGGAGGGAATGAGTGAGAGAGCCGGGGCCCTGCGCGTGTCTGTGGGAGGGGATGGGGGCTCGTGGAGAGGAAACTCAAACCCACCCAGAGCTCTTCATACGTCACCGTTCACATCACAGATGTTCCCGCAGACACTCAGTGTGGGTTGTGGGCCGAGGCGTGTGGAGAGCCAGTATGGCTTCAGTTGGCTTGTTGTTGTTGGTGTGTGTGTGCGCGTGTGTGTGTGAGGGAGAGGGAGAGAGAGAGAGACATTATAATATGTAGGCCTGCTGTGTGCGTAAATGGAGACTCGAGCGTTGCAGTGATATTTTAAAGTATTCCTCTGAGTAGGAACTGGACTCGAGAATAGCTGCATAGCTGCGAGGAAAATAGCTTTGCGATGCTCGTGAGAGCCATAGAGGTGTTATTGGTTTTGGTTTTGAGGACACCTCGTTAGTATTCATGATTTCATATTATAGAAGATAAAACACGTGCCTACTTCAGGGGCCAAATCAGAGTCTGTGATTTCTGGGACTTTTGTATTACTGTGTGAGACCCTGCTGATTCTCATCACAAACATGAAGGTTAGTTGAAATTGGTGATTAAAGTAAAAACAGACAGTGAGCTCTAAAGATGTACATCCCCTGAAATAAGCCAACATGTTTCTTGATTAAAAAACAAAAAAACAAAACAATAGTTACAGAAAGGGAGAAATTGTGTGGGCATACCCGGTTTTGTTTCCACCTTCATGGCAAAAAAATAGGGGAGTTGTTATTGATGGAAATTAGACTATTTAAATACGTGTGAGATGAAAATAGGTAAAAAGAAAAAAAAACCTTCCTCTCCAAAACAGCTTGAGGTGAGAGTGTGCTCAAACCGCAGCCTTCACTCACATAGTCTTTTGAAGTGGTTTTCGTGAGTACTGAGAGAGATTTCTTTCTCAGTCCAGACCGGCTGTCTGTTTACTTGTACGTCACAGACTGTTTTTACAGGACAGAAACCCCCCTCCAGTTTTCCTGTGACCAGCTTGTGTACAACTTCTCTCTAGGTCAACGGTCACAAAAAACTTTTTTTTTTTTTTGGCTTCACTTTGGCTCCAAATCTTCCCCTGAGTCATTATGTTGAGCACTCTCCATAACACACCTCCTCTTGTCGTTATTATCACTGTTTTGTGCATCTGGGGTCCGTGAGACCGTTTGGTGACCCCTGGCTAATAGGGCAAATGCTTAATGACTCATTCACACCATTTAACGCGGGACTTTCCTCCTTCTCTATATCCATCTTTTGAGCCCCTGGTGGCGCACATATTTGGCCAGTGATGCGTCCCACCAGAATGTTGTCCTTGGCAGCGCGCACAGCTCCATCTATCCACACAGATGCTCCTGCGCGCTCCGGACGCCCACTCTCGCCTACCGCTTCTGCCAAGCTGCGAGGCATCTAAAGACGCCCCCGACATTCCTGAAGTCACTGTCACTTCCCCTCGTGTGCAATCTTTCTATTATATCGACACCTCAAATATGTCTTAATGACTCCGAAGCGTGAGTGGCACCGACAGGTTGAAGGATTTAAAAGTGTAATTGTGGCTTTCAAGGGATTGTTTCACTATAAGCCTCAAATATGGTAAATCGTGTTTCATGATGAAAAGGATGTGTCTCAAATGATCTAAAAAGCCACACGTTTTACGTTATTGGGTCTACCTACTTCCTGATGTCCTCTGGCAAGTTAGACCAACTTTTATGAATCTGCCTGATAACAAGGCTGTACTTTGCACCATTCGTGCGTGTGTGTGACAGGTTAGTTTGAAGTTGCACAATAAGAAAAAGGAAATTCCGCCACCCTCATGAAGCTCGCGAACCTTATCGATACAATATGAGGGACTGAGATGAACCAGTTTGCATTACCTGGGCGGGGGTTCCCAGAAATCCTCCCCTGTGACGAAGTATTCACCAACATGTCCATATATGGACAAGCCCGTGCGTAATTAGGAAAGGCCTACGTACGGGGGCTACGTTCTGTGCGTAAAAACACAGAAACCAGAATGTGCTTGTGTAAGGGTTCCTCTCTGGGAGCTGTAATAACTGTTATGGTTACAATATGGTAGGAAAAAAAACTTATTTGATCTCCCCACTCTATTTCCTCCTGTTTATGTGTCTATGTTTTCGAATATGTGCTGCTGTCTTTATATGTAGGTATGTATATATGTCTGTATGTGTATATGAATGTAAAACAAACACTCGAGATCATCTTTTCCGTTTCATTTGAAGACACTTTACTTAAATACACAAGACAAATAAAAAAAAGACATTGTAAACATTGGACATCATAAGCTTGTCTGGATCAACCAGACAAGCAAAAATAATTTACACAATGAATAAATGCAGCATTGCATGACAATATCATTTGTAAAAGTACAAAGAATCATTCCCATTTTCTACCATTAGTAAACCCAACTTATGGGCCAGTGCCCGTTATGTTGCTCAGTGTCTGCTCAGTCTGGATGCTGCCCTGGTTTCTAGGGTTGAATGGTCCTTTGAGCGGTGTCCAGCATCCGGAAGTACCATTTCAAATCAGTCTTTTCACCCTAAATAGCCTACAGAGTTGTCTACACATAGCCCTCGGCCCTGTGTTGCTGCCAATGCCAACAACACATCAGCCGGTATTCCAGTGCTGCGCATGCAGAACTCCAGTGTTATTACTTTTCAGTCAGTTCATAGTCTCAGTTGTTTAAAATGCCTCCATCTTGCTTGTAAGCATCAGCTGACAGCCGCTGCTCACATGTGTCAGGACCTTCTGTTTGAGCTGGGCGACCTGATCCCGGAGCACCGACGCTGTGTTGGAGAGCCCCGCGTTGTCGTTCTTCAAAACTTTCACCTTCTCCTCCAGCCGAGCGATGCGCTCCAGCTTGCGCCTCCGGCATTTGGTGGCCGCTAGTCGGTTCCTCAGCCTCTTGCGCTCCGCCTTGATCCTCTCCTGGGTCTCCAAGTCGATCGGAGACATTGGAGGCGAGCCGTCGCTGCTCAGGAGGTCAGGCACGGTCTGAGGTTCCTCTTTCAGAGCGACGAGCCGCGGCGGATGGAACCCGGAACCGGGAAGAGAGTGCTGGAAGGGGTGCGTGCCCTGCGTCGAGGTCTGCGGGTGGCTCTGCTGGTGTGGCGGCAAGTAGCTGATGGTGGCTGTGGGGTAGCTGGATGCGGAAGAGAGGCTTGTGTTCGGGCAGTATGCGTTCAGTGTTGTGTAGATAGGAGGCTCTGGCTGCAAGGCGGAGCCGAAGACACTAGAGGCCGCCGCTGAACACGTCGTAACTCCACCGGCTCCGATGGACACATTAGGAGGGGGCATCTGGTTCATCTTGTGCAGCTCATCCAGGGCTTTCACAAACCCCTCGGCGAACCCCTCCTGCTCATCGGTGATGCCCCGGTTGTAGAAGTACTGGCCGGGGGTGGGAGTGGTGATCACACCGTTACTGTTTTGGATGATGAGCCTCTCTAGCTCTGGGGATGCGAGCTTCAGGGACCCCACGTCTTGCTGCCCCCCTTGGTACGGGTCTGTCTCGGCTCTCAGCTGGGATTTCAGGTTGCGATAGGGCTCTGTCAAGTTCAAATTCATATTCTGCTTTAGCAGTTTGTAGTCGTGCATTGCTGCATCTGAGTGGCCGTAAGCCGACAGAAAAGAGTCGTCATGATAAAAAGGCTGTTCCATCTTTGTAGACATAAAGTCGTAGGAAAAAGTGAGCTTACCAGCTGCTTATAGAAACAGTCTGTGGATAATCAACAAATGTCAGTGTCAGCAGAGAGCATGCATCAATTCAGGCACTCGTCGTCTCTCTCAACAATGTCCCACAAACAGAATGGAATTTTAAAAAATCACTCCCCCAGAAAAATACAAAAGAAAGAGTGAAAGTCCAAGGTCCAGCAAAAGCTGTCTTCAGTTGTCAGTATGTAAAAGTCTCTTCCAGTGTTTGGTTGCTGTTTCTCTTCGCAACCCTGTGAGGGAAAAGTTGTTACTCGAAACTCCTGTTCGCCGATATCTCTGTCGTTCTCGGCTCTCGTTGAGGTGTGCTCAGGCGGGTCAATACGCGTCTTTTATACAATCGTTGAACCACTGCAGCGCGCTGATAGGCCGGCCAGCCCGGTCTCCACGCCCTGAGATGACGACTCCAAGTGACGCTAATGCCGGGAAGAGGCGACTGTAAACAAGCCTGTAGGCAAGAGAGCGCAGCGAGGAGGGATCGCAGCGGAGACCAGTGTCAGAAATAGAAAAGCCCACTGTCTTTATTTATGCAAGGCTTTGCGCGTTTAAAGGTCGAATAAGTGGTTGTTGGATAAGCGAAGAGGTGAGGTTATTCTGTTAGATCAAACCAGTGCTTTTAATTCAGCCGTGTTGTTACATAGCAACCAACGCACCGCTGACAGTGGTCACATCAAATCTATTCAGGTCTGTTTCTCTGCCACCTGATGCTATTATATATCAAATGAAGTCTATAATCTATATAACCCTTGGGACTACTCTTGATGTTTATTGTGATCCATTCTATGGAGGAAGTCCTGATACCTTATATGGGCAGGATGACGTACCAGTTCCTCTCCGGGAGAACCGGGAAGCCACGCCCACCCGGGGCCTCAGTCCGGCAGCATTCCTACTCCTGTATAAACCCCATCCTTGAGCTAGTTAGTTAGGGACTTTCTGCCTCAGCAGGGAACAGTGAGCTCAGATATCCCAGTTACTTCCAGCTGTGCTTACTGATCAGGATAGATGGTTTGAAACAGTCAGAATATCATCCATACAGCCTCTTTTTCTTTCTTTTTTCTTCTTTAAAATATGATTTCTTCAAATGACAGGCTGCCTCAGTGTTAGATGTAGTGACACACACCACTGGGGCAGAAAACTGTGCCTGTGATCAGTTAACAGAGCAAACTCCTTCAGTATCCTGACAGGTTTGTGAGGTGCTGCTGATGCCGGGCATGTTGCCTGAAGTAACCCTGCTTTGATCCTGAACGACATATGGAGCAAACTTTAACCAACCAGAACCGAACGTAGTCAATTATCTCAAGCAGGAAGATTCATGTTCAGTAATATTCATCCTTTTGATCTCTGAGGCCTGTTTCAGAAAAATTACCTGTCATTTTTCAAGTAGAAGATTTGAGATTCAATCTCTAAAGAGCATAGCGCGCAGAGGAAGGAAATGTGATTCCTCAATAGTCAATAGTGCACCTGTTTCAGCTGTGAAGAAGGGAACCTTTGTTTCCTGTTTGTAATTCTTCAAACACCCACACAAACACAGGCAAATGCCTCCACCGATGTATACCGTATCCCTGCACAGACAAAACAAGTCAGGTAGGATGCTTTGCCTCGGCAGGTGCTAAATCCTCTGGCTGCACTTAAGGGATGAATCTCTGATCGTGTTCAGCAGCCGCTCAAACCAGGAAACACATCAATAACAAATCTGTTGTTTACAGATGACAACTGGAGAAAAGGCCAGCTTAGAATACACATAATACGTGAGCGAATAAATCTGGAAATGCACTCATTGAAATGAGCAGATCAGTGGTTGCCAAATATTTGTGTTTGACGTGACCCTACAGCTCCATCAGCTGAGTTCAAGTAGTAATATTAAACCGGACGTTAATTACTATTAATAATATAAAAATGGATAATGTTATCGTATAACTCTATCCAATTTATTTTAGTGCCTAGGTTGGTTTGGTCAACTTTCAATTCCTGCTACTACCACTAAGGTTGATAGGCAGCTTTATATACTGTAATTCTACAAAACACCACACCATGTTTTGATCCCATGTAGACACAAATGTGGGGATATATTTTTAATCACATCACAGTTTGTATTGTGTAGTTAAAACAAAACTAATTAACTGAGCTATCCACATGCCCCATGGGTTGGGAAACAATGATCTAGATAACAAAAAACACAGCAAATAAACAAGAATACCATCATATTTAAATATTACAAAATAAGTGCGGAGCCATCTTTGATTATGCAGCCTGTTCTTGGGGGTGGGCTGGATCAAGCTGTTTTCCCGTTGGCAGTGAAGTGTCACCACTCCCCTGTAACAACATGTACCTGTTGTAAAAAGCATATACAGAGATATTTGCTCAGACAGATCCTGTTATCACGTTTAGGTCTAAAAGGCAAGCTGCTGTTAGGACACAAGTTACTCAACATCTTTTTAAAACTGCCATAGGAAGGAGGATACAATTGTCAACCATCTTCCTCTTGTGTCCAGGAAAGTTGGCTTAAATCACCACTGTCAGGGTCTCCATGCCTGATCATTATGACCTCATCTCAGGTAATTCTCTGGTATTCGGAGCGACTATTTTAATTCTATGCCTTTTTGTCAGTATCCATGGGAATATGAATAAACAGAGGAAAACAACAGTTCCTGGCAGTGTTATGCCTCCACTTTGCCACCTCCCTTATAAATTCTATTCTCTGTGCAGCTGCCTGTTTCTGCTGCTGTCTTGCTCTGCTCTGCTCTGCTTGGGCTTAGGCTTTATTCAGCTTTGCGGTAGAGGTTGACCACAGTTCTAGTGACATTTTGGCAAAGCACAACAGTATAGGGTCCAGAGTGGTGAGTGTTTACAGGAACACTCGTGATGTGGCACCGTGCCATCCTGCCAAATGTTAGTCAAAAACATTCATGTTACCCAACCAGTGGGAGCGACAAATGTGTGAATGTTGAGGCAGTTGTACGGTGTGTTATTCTTTATTATGTGATATTGTTTTTGTCATGAACAATCTCTATTAATCACCACATCAATTATAAGCAGTAGTGCTGTGAATTTTGGGGAGACTCAGCTCTAAACAATGGCGTGTGTTGATTGGTTGAACGCTTCACTTCATCAGGTTTCAGCTTTCGTGAAAACAAAAAAGATCTTGCTAACGTCTTAGTCACATCTTGATTAGTCACATCTCTGTTTAGTCTGTTTAGAGTTTCTCTGTATACTCAAGTTCAGAAATTCCTGAAATCGAGTTCTGCTTTTTTTTTTTTTCTACAGAAGCCCTGGTTATCGCCAGGAAGCGTTCTTGGATTTTGTGTTGATATTTGTTTTTGTATGCATATTTTTTGGGCAAACTTTCAAAGAGTTCCAGGGCAGGACAAGCTGCTTGGCAACAGACTCGGTTTTAACAGTCGGGATCACATGGCTGAGTGCCAAAAACAACCGAGTGTTACCTGCTCTTGTTTTTGGGAAAGGCAAGGCTTGAGGGTGGAAGGGAGCTGTTTACCGTAAGATTAAGCAAAGTGTGTGTGTGTGTGTGTGTGTGTGTGTGTGTGTGTGTGTGTGTGTGTGTAAATAATCACGTATATCTTTCAGGGTGGAGTATTTATGGGCGTAGAATTTTTTTGACCGCAGTGTGAATATCTATCAGCATGAAGGGAGGAGATAAACAGTTTTTCAGTGGAAATTTTTTATCCATTGTCTCCCACATCATTTAGTTGTCAATGAAGTGACTTTTTTTTTAACCTCATAACACATGATGTAGGCTGAACTTGTGCCTCTATTTCCAACACGAGTAAGAAATGGTTTGTAGTGGGTGTGACAGAATGCATATTAGTGCACAACCAAAAGAAGCACATCTTTCCCCTCCTCACTCACACAATGTCACAAATTCCTACACACAGGAAAATCCCTTAACTTCCTCACCCTATGGATTCTGTTTTTTTTTTTTTTTTTTTTTTTTTTAACAAAGCAGGCTTTCACAATAAGGTGCTTATGGTGGGGATTGAGCTCTCCTCACCTCCTCCTCTCAAATCGTCCTATTGTGCCTCTCCACCTCTGCACAACTCTCCTTTTGTCAGAGCCGGCCAGCAGCCTACTCGTCGTCTGCTTCTTCACAGCGCCGTTTTTTTTGGTTGGTGAGACTGCTCCATCTCTGTGACTCAGAGCAGCAAGGGCAGCCGAGGCCAATCAGAGGTCAAAGCCCCAAGCTCCCTCCTCACGTCTTTCCCCTGACCTTCGCAACTCCTCCAAACGCCCACTCAGCAGAAAAGAGCCGCGGTTAGCAAAGGGCGAGCGGGTGGGCAAGGAGAAAGAGAAAGACAGGCTCAGTCAGATGAGGTTTGTTTGTGAAGTGCCCTCTTGACAGAGCGTCTGACTCCTTCATTTGGACATAATGGGGCCTCTCATCCATAGCGTTGCTGTTCGCCTTTGTGACTGTGGTCACTTTATTACCAGATCTATTAATAGAGTGATCCATCATCATTTACAACATCATTATCATCATCATCATCATCATCCTCGTCAACATCACATGACGGCCTGATGGTGTTTTCGCTCTGTTAATCCCAAACGGCCGACGCTGATGTGTTAGCACTTCAGTTTCAACCTTTTTCAACCTTTGTGTGCCACTGATTTGAAGGCTGAAGTTCATGTGCTTTCTTATCAGAGATGCTTGATTGGCTCCAAGCCTGACGTGCATCAGTGCATCTAATGTTGCATGACAGCATCAACAGAAAAAAATCTGAGGTCATGCAATCTAATTTAATTTTTTTTTTTAAAGAACTGAAATTGTGTTGAAGTGAAAGGCAGACTCCCTAATTGTACAAGGACTAGTAGAATAAGTATAGAAGTAATTATGTTTCATGGGAATCCATTTTGTAGGAATAATATCAGAGAATATGTTTTTTTACCTTGATTATTAGTGTGCCGGATTTATTTTTAGCTACGTTATCAGCATGGCTCTTGGGATGGTAATGTGGATTGGTCAGTATTTGTAGGTCCACTACTTACATCCAGATTGAAATTTAAGTCTAACTATAGGATAAAATATTTGTTTAGACATTCATGGACCTAAGAGGATCACCCCTCTTGTCTTTGGTGACTAAACTTTTCCTTTAGCGCCACCACAAGGTTGACATATGGGTTTTTGGGTGAAACATTTCAACAACTATTGAATGGATGCCATGAAATTTGAAATTTAGTGCAGATAAGCTTGCTGCCCAGAGGAAGAAACCAAATAACTCTGGTGATCCTGTAACACCAGCATGAACATTTTTTATTTTATACATTACCTTTGGCTTATGACCAGATACCTGCAAAGCTAATGATATTCCCATCAGCCTAGTTAGCAAATGTTTGCATACCATCACACTAAACTAAGGTGGTGAACATGGTAAGCATGATAGCTACTAAACATACACATGTTAGCATTTCAAATGTTCTGTTGTAATGTCAGACACAGGTGGGTACTAGTATTCTCATAATTAGTCCTGCTAAGCGTCCATGTCTATTACCGGCCACATCCTGTAAGTTCAACATGGTAAAAGTGCCATTGAGAATGATGATTACCAACACCAGGCTGAGCAGAGGACATGTATTAGACACAGTGATAGACACACAAAACTCAAAATGCTGCCAAAACAGAATTAAAAAAAAGATCTTGCTAAAAGACTGCGCCTACGCCCATGCCCGTGGCAGTGTACTGAGGGAGTGTACAACACAGTCAAGTCCAAATGAGCTGTAGTGAAAAATTTGTACATCAATCATCTGGAGACACATTTTACATCATACATCGCAGAAATTTAAAAATTTTTAATCTTTGCTCTCAACTGTTATGTTGCATGAAATCCATGCTGACACCAAACTACTTTTCATTTTTGCAATTTTCCGAATAAAGTTGAAACCTTTGATCATTTTAGATTCAAAAAGGGACAACTTGTCTGTTACTTCCCCTGCAGTAAGACACAAGTGTGCACATCAGCCCATTCTGGGCTTGTCACAACCTCTTGCTCGGTTCTTTATGATAAAAGGAGGGGGGTAAAAAGCCTGTTAGGCAGCCACATGGCCTCACACACAGTGCTGTCTGTGACCGTGCTAACTAAACAGACTCTGTGATCTCCTTAGCAAGGTCCCATGTCCACCGTACTCAGTGAACCTGAAACAGCCTGTAGGAGCTGTGAGTCAGGTAGCTGACCGGAGCATCAGGGGGCAGCCTCGCTCGCAGGCAGTGGGCCATGTTCTGCAGAGAGAGGAGAGAAGTGATAGAAAAACTGTTAGTCAGCCAAAGCGTGGGTCACTGACGTTTGTGCCAGAGGTCAACATGTTTGGCCATGTCCAGTGGCTCCATTCAGCCCTTTTTGCGTCGTCAGTCCCGTCCTCCTCCTTCCTCCCCGCTTTCTCTGTTCATTAGCCTGTAGTGCAGGAACATGCAATCATGGTAATGAATGCAGGATGTGCTCTTAATGATCTTGCCCTATTCAGAGTTCAATGTTAGAAGCTAGGGAGCCTGTAGCGCAAGAGGACATTTAGCGTAACAGAGGGGAATGCAGGGGTGAGGGTGTTATGGCATGAGAGAGCAACTGGCTCCAGCTCTTACATCTGTGTGTGTGTGTGTGTGTGTGTGTGTGTGTGTGTGTGTGTCTCAGGGGAGTAGGGCAGGGATTTGAGATAGCTGACATTTTATCCTCATAGTCTTGAAGTGGCAAATAAAATACTGCATGAATTCCTCCTCTACACACATTTGATCCCAGTGTGTTTGGTGTCTGCCAAGCTACTTTGAGATTTCCTTTGAGTGGGTCTTCTCAGTTATGGTTTGGCTCAGTCAGTTGGCCACAGCCGCTCCGCTATGTGTGTTTCCTTTTGGTTCTTTATCTGCCACATGGTCAAAACATGGCTTTGGCTTTTATTAAAACAAAATGCCTCCAGAGTATTGCCATGTCAGCCTCGGCGGAGCTCATGATCTGGGGTTTTCAGAATAATATAAATCCTCAACCAGAGCAGTTATTTCCCTCTGTAAAGGTTTTTGCCAACACAGGCGGATTTGAAAGCAGCTGCTCCACCATTTCCTGTTCTCAATGCAGCCCACATCACTTTGATAACCAATAAAATTTTCTTTATCAGAAATCAGAGTGTGTGTGTGTGCGTACAGTCACATATGCTCTGCAAAACTCCCTTTTCAGCAGTCAGCAGTTGTTTGGTGTTGAGTCTCTTTTTTAGTGTCTGGTCCACTTCCTGGTTTCCCTCGTAGTCAGTGTCCAAATAAATACAGTTGTAATGTTTCAGTGCCAGATACCAGGACGTCACACTGAAGGTAAAACCAGACCAGGGAATCCCTTCAGGGGGGATATGAAATGAATGATGGGAAGGTCATGACTTTGATGAGAGTGACGTCACTGGTCGGCAAAGACAAAGAGGAGCAGAGTTCAAGGCGATGACAGTGGAGTGAGTAAGTTTTAAGCCACTCACACTCTCACACCTCATAAAGTAATATAAACAAACAGCAACACAACCAGTATTATAACACACATGTACTGTTACTCACTTTATTATTGTGCAAGTGCTTGGGTCAGTGTGACAGAGATCCACAGGGATTTTCTCAGGTTAGAGATAGTTCAGAGGAAAGATGCAGTGGCAGCAGTTTCTGGGGGCAAACACTCACACGAAGGTTTTACTGTCAACATAAAAGACCACAGATTTTTTTGACTTTGTCTGCGTCTGCAACTCCTGTTAAGCCTCGGGGAGCGTTTGCGTGATCCTGTAACTGAGAGCCGTTCCCGACGCCCGGGACCTGGCACGTCTTAAACAAGCCTGGACACAGACGCCCTCGAGTGAATCAGTGCCTGTAAAAATCATCCAACTCCCCCACAAACACCCACATATTTTATCCACTCACACACACACAGACGCTGCTCTCCACTCTCACTCACAGTCACACTCTTACTCACATATGTAAATGCACTTTTGCTAGTGCACCACCTTGTACACAGCTTATACTGAACACACACACACACACACACACACACACACACACACATCTCGTAGTGCCCTGTGCCTCAGCTCAGCCTGCTGTCAGACATGTTTTTGTATCTCACCTCAGCTGACAATTACTGTTTGCGTGTTTCTGCACTGGGACAACGATCTCGTGCAGAATAGATGCTGAGGTTAGTATTAAGAGCAGTCTGCAGGTTCTTTTGGGTGGAGGCAAGTGGAGATAACCACAGGCAGCACAATTAGCAGTTTGTGGTCTGTTATGTGGTACACTAATTACCTCACATTTAATGTAGTTTACCTTGAGCAGTGCATTTAGGAAGCCCTGCTCCAAATTTAGATTCTCACTGGGAAATTTAAGAGTCTCATTTGGTCACAAATTACTGTTTAATTGTTTTCATGGCAGAGTTGTTTACTAGTGTTTCGAACAGAGAACAGGCTAGATTCGAGAAGTTCGGAAGCGGTGACAACTTGAGGATTTGTTATGATACAAAGGCAAAGTTTGACATTTGCAACTTGCCCAAATCAAACCCTCTCAAGTGTTAAAACATGTGGTTGACTGTAAACCAGGCACCAAAACATGGGAAATAAAACGTATGCGGCATCAGAAGCCTTCAAATTGTTTTCCCTGAAGTCAAGAACAAACAACATCTTTCCCCTTCATATCTCACTCTGAAAGTTTGGACTTAGTCATCTTCACAGCGCCTGTCAAACAGTTCACTGCTTTGTCATTCCTCATCACCGTGTCAGTCTGGGCAAAGTCAGAGGCGTCTCCATTTATTATCACATTTACCTCCATATTAAAGAAAAGTCTGTTATGCTGCATTTTTGCAGAGCTGTGTGCATTTCATCCTGTTCTTCACAAAAAATAGAATAAAATTAAATAATGACACATTTGTTTGTGGAACGATATTAAAGAATGTACAGTTCAGAGTTCAGATGTTGACTCAGAGAGCACTGCTGAGGATTTTGTTTTATGAGAAAGAGGAAACTGATGTACAGGACCTGATGTTTCCTGTCGTGGCTGTTCATGTTTTGAAGTGCAGGTTTTAATGGGGCTTTTGCTCGATGTTTCACTGTAAAGTGCGAGGACAGAAATAGCTAAACAATGCCTGGCGGCTATGAGGCTCGCATCCATAATGACCCCAGCCTTGTGATTGAAGAGGCACCTCTAAAAGGCAGAGCAGGTGGAAGTGTAGGTGGTCTCCCCCCAGCACTCTCCTCACGCTGCATATGCACACACAGCTGCCCCACAACCTGCACAACACACACACACACACACACACACACACACACACACACACACACACACACACACACACACACACACCCCCACACACA
>JBBMJY010000010.1:16528962-16637496 GCA_037833715.1 Toxotes lorentzi
GTGTGTGTGTGTGTGTGTGTGTGTGTGTGTGTGTGTGTGTGTGTGTGTGTGTGTGTGTGTGTGTGTGTGTGTCCAACTTTCATTTGATGTTATCTGGCTATAACCTCTGCCAAGACCACAAGTATTCAAAATTTGTGACTCATAAAGACACTTGACATCTGATCCTGAAGTTATGGACATGTGTATGGTTCAGTACTAAAATGGAAAAGTAATTTTGGTGTTTAAGTGTGGTATCGGATAAGTAGACTGGTTTCTTTGTGCTTACTGACAGATAAGTGCGGATGTTGTGTGTAGATGATTGCATGCAGGTGGATTCACACACAGATGTTCTTCTCTGCTGAGTGGGTTGAAAACTCACACACATATACACGCGCACACACTGGTTGTCTCCCCTCGCTGCTGCTTTCTCCCTCACACTCACACACAGTGCATACACACTCATACCCAATAGTATAGAAATATTAAGGGTTGATTTAGAAGAAAAGCTCACAAAATTACAGAGAACTGACAATGATTTTCATTGGAATAAATATCTTCATTATTATTATTATAATATTAAGCAATAGAAGCCTAGGTTTATGAAACTTCACATGCCTACATACACTGTTGTTTTTAGAGGAAAAAAATCCCCTACACAGGATGTGATGCTTATTAACATATTTCCACTGCTGGCACATCAGCACATCAAGAAAATCTAAGGAAAAAGATGTTACAGTTTGACAAGTGTTGCACAGACAAGGGAAGGTGATGACCAGTAAAGGTTTTTATCAGTGACACAGTGGCACAGTCTCACTAAAGGTCACAGGGCAGACTGAAAAAGAAGCATGTCCACAGTGTGCAAGGGTACTGGTACGGTTAGGCTTCATTGTGCCCAGCAACACCTTGACTCAACAGACGGGCACCAAGTGTCACTTGAGTTAACACAAGATGATCACTTTAAAACAATAATTTTACATTCTGAGAAATATGTTTATTTGCTTTCTTGCTGACATTGTTTATATTATTATATTATCTTTTCATATTAACAATGGATCGCATGTCTACCTGCATGTGAATGTGGTCTTTTGCAGCGATGAACACGCTGAGAATTATCAACCAACTTTTATGGCCAAAAGACATTTTTTTGTTTTGTTTGATGATTACAGATGGCAGCTGTTTTCAGTGAAAAAGCTCTAAAAACCCACTTTACACTTCCTGCCCAGCACCAAAATAACAGCTAGTGACTGGTGAACATAGTAGAACATTTAGCAGCTGAAGAGCCAGTGTTTGCAGCTTGCTTCTGCTGCCCCAAAGTTGCCAAGAAATCAGATTTTCAGGTTCAACCAGGTATTTTATTTGCCTAACTATAGTCAACTATACCTTAACCATACTTTATTTTGTATTACAACAATGTTCCCCTAATCTCCACCATACCATAACACTACACTCCTCTTTGTGTTGTTTGCTGTACTTTTTTTTTTTTTGACCTTCCTCAACCTCTCTGTGTACTTGCTTCTTTCTTTCTTCTCTATCCCCATTTCACCCTGAACTATCCCTCTTTACAACATGCACCTGTGCTTCAGCTCTCTCAAAATAAAAAACCTTGCCCACTATCTCTGGTCCGCCCCCCGGATAACACAAACCACCTTGCCAATAGCCTTGATCAGAGGCACCATGTGCCTAAAACCACATTTGCTCACAGCGGGAGCAGCGCTTCAGACTGATGCATGCGTGAGTGCAGCCACTTAAACTGGGCCATTCAAAGCCATGTGGACCCAGCAGGTGCCTCTTTCTACCCTCTCTTCCCTCCACTTCGTCATCTTCCTCCTGCTCCCCTTGCTAGCTAGCCTTAGCCATCCACCCACATCCGTGTATCAATTAAGTAGGATCAGAGAACAGAACAATGTCCTGAAGCAAATCATCTGGAGCATCAGGCCTAATCACATTAGTACTGACTCTTTCACACAGGTTGGTACACTCGCAGGCTGAGTGTCTTATGATGAATGGATGTTATCTAGCGCCTGTCAGACACTTTTCAACTCCCAGCTTGCATGTGGCAGCGAGAAGGAAGCTGTATTGAACCTAAACTGTATTAGTACTGATTGCAATATTTGTGTCACTCAGCTCAGCTCACTGCAGCACAGTCCGCGTCATGTCCCACCTAACCCCTGTGTCCTTCCTTACAGACGAGACTTCCTGTGCTGCTGCGGTAGCAAGGTTTTCACACAGGATGTTGAGGGGGCAGAGAGGATGTTCAAATTCTGATCGCATCCTGTGGTCGGGTGTATTTATGTGTACTCATGTTTGTGTCTGTTACTTTTTTTCTGTGGAAGACGCAAATGATAAATGACAAACGTAAGTTCTAATATGCAAGCTGATCATGGCAGAGATAGGTTCCATCATCCACCACTGCCATTAAAGGGCACCAACTCAAACGATTCCTTTAAGCATTTAGCTGTTACTAGTGGAGGGGTTCACACACTTTTGAATGATTGTTCACAATGTAATTTTTGGACAAGAACTACAATTGTAACGTGAAAATAAAGATGAAAATCTGACCATATTTTAAAACAAGTTTATATGTAAATGCATGTTATTAGACTAAGATTTAATCTGTAATATGATTTTTATCTATGCTGGCGACATGGCTAAAGGGACGGACTGAAATATCTCAACAACTGCACAGTGGATGGCCATGAAAGTTTGAACACACATTCATGTTCCCCACAGGATGAATCCTAACAACTTCAGTGATCCCCTGACTTTTAGCACCACCACGAAGTGAACAGCATCATATTAGCACTATGCTACGCCTGCTAGCTGCGCCTGCTAGCATGCGGTTGTTAGCATAAAACAGGTAGAGACAGCAGGACGAAACAATCACAAAGCAAGGCAGACAGACAGAAATGGAGACAGACAGGCAGAGACCTAATGAGAGAGGGCAGACAGGAAGGATACAGGCCCACAATGGCTCGTCTGCCAGGGAGCCAGAAGTAGGTAAAGCACCATGAAAAGAAAGGAAGGAACGGAGCCACGGGTTCAGACAGTGCACAGACCTCACACTGGAATACTTTGCACAGTTTCCATTTAAGTGGCCTTTATTTTTCCACCCATGCCACTGTTACTGAGTGAGGCCACCAGGTCTGAAACTCTGGAGACAGCCTCTGTGAAAACAGGAGAAAGGTCATCATTTTTTTTCTGACAAAGGGCCATTGAGTCAGAGGTGATTGTGTGGTGTTGCCTGCAGATGATACTAGAGGGTTTTACAGGAATGTCAAGAATGTCTGTTTTAATGTATTGCAGTTTGTTTGTGCGTTTCTCTCTCTCTCTCTCTCTCTCTCTCTCTCTCTCTGTGTGTGTGTGTGTGTGTGTGTGTGTGTGTGTTCGTACTGCCTTCGTGTGTGTGCATCATGGGGGAAAACGTGTGTGGGTGTACTCTAAGCCCTAGGAATAGCATTTGCGTCGTAAATGCTCTGTTTAAAACAATCAATATCCACTCTGGTTTATACACAATAAAAGAGCATGAAGTGTGTGGTTTGATGTGTGTGTGTGTGTGTGTGTGTGTGTGTGTGTGTGTGTGTGTGTGTGTGTGTGTTACATGATGGGAGCCCTGATGCGGCAGGGTGAGTATGCGTGAGCGTGTGTGTGGGCTGCGGGGCCACCCTCTGATCGTCTCCTTGGCAGCCGCTGTGCTGAAGTGCTCTCTGGGTGCTGAAGAGGCCCCCCAGAACGAGAAGAAACGCACACACACTCCTAACTATTTATCAGAGCTGACAGGCTCTTTCTCTTTCTTCTCCACATTTGGGTTGGAGCAGCATAGCCTAGATGCATCTCTGCAACTGTGCACCATGTTATGATGCACACACACACACACACATAATCACACGCTCACACGAATCCATGTACATGCGTACACATGAACCCAACCCAGCTCCCTCCCTCCCCTCTTTGCCTCCCCTTGTGTTTGATGTGGTCTTTAGAGAACCATGTTTAAAGAAATTCTTCTCCAGCTTTGAAGTCGCTCTGTGTTTCCCACTGTCTTTCTGCTGTGTTTCCTCTTTTATCTTCTGACAGTGTGCGAGTTGGGAGGGAAACAGGCCGGTATGGAACAAGATACTTGCCCCATACACACTATTTACCATGTGTTGTACCTGTGAACTTGAGAAGTTTCTCGAATAGAAGCTATTGTTTCTTGTAAGATACAGGTATACCCCCCACCTCTTGCCAATAAACTGCGGCCTCTTTCGAAGAAGAGCTCCTCTTTTAACGAATGCCTCCGGAGCAAAGTTTTGATCTCATTCCAGGCATTTATCAAACACTGTTTGTGAGGGAAGAGGCACTCAGCTACGTCTGGTATGCTTAGACAAATATGCCGGGTGTCATTATGGCTTCTTGGTCTACAAAGACACAATTGCTTCAAAGTATTTATCTGTAGATAAAGACTTTTTATTCCACTTACTCAGGCATATAAAAGTCATTCACAAGTGGAGATGACAACTCATAATGGAAAACTCTCTTAAGATAAACAAGAACAAACGATTCACTCATGCTGACATGCCCATTTTCAGAGATGAAAATTACAACACGCGCTTTTCTCGGGTAGGTTAATGAGAAATTAAATACATCATATGATGCAGATGTTGCAACTATGACTGTACACTGAATTAGGTTGTTGAGCAAAATCCCAGCTGGCTTGAGAAAACACAGCTGCAATGAGTGCATAAAATGTTCAACTCTAAAGCCGACTTCAGACAGAGAACTCCGAGTTGATTTAGTCTCTCTCAGTGAAGTGTAAAATTTAAGTAAATGTTAATTGACATGGAGGAGATTCGAACAACAACTGACGACTGATGTGCAGTGTTCATTCACCATGCTTCGTTATGCAGGACTGTATCATTTAATCCTCCACTCTGGTCTGAAACACAGTAGACCAGTAATTACAGAAATGGCCTGTGTTCTCACAGGGACTCTGGGGTCTAATTTGCTCCAGCTGACTTGCGCTGACCTCCCTCACCGCAATGAGCTAGTGCATCTCACAGGTCGGCGGTTCCCACATCAATGTTTACAGAGCACACATGCCACAAATTATTAATTACGACGGTCATCTGTGTGGGCTACATGAAACTGGACCCTGTTTGTACATCATTACTAGTGGAATATTATTTGCAGCACACGTGACACACTGCAAAACAAGTTGATGTATCAAAACTGCTCTGCAGAGTTTCTGTTTTTTGCTCATGAAAGGAGAAATCTCAAACCACCATGTAACTAGTCATCAGTTACAGAACATTTTTTTAACTGTGGGATCAGGTGGGGTCAGGTGACACAAATGTAAAATATCATCCTTTTTCTAGACTATTAGGTTTCATATTCTGTTGAAAACAGAATATGAAAGTATGTCACGCTCAGATTCATGTGGCAATTGACAGTTCACTAAACCCCCTCCAGCAACTGTCAGATCATAGCTGAGCAACCGTAAGTAAGCACGGCAGGTCTGTCAAGCTATGGGTTTCTCCACATGTTGAAGATGTGCGTGGGGCTGTAGCAAGACTGATGTGTCTTTTATATCGCCTTTCCAAAACCAAAAACACAAGTGTAAGCTGAGTGTTTGTCTGCTCTAAGGCCTTCTGCTAATGTTAGCATGCATGGCTAACTAGCTTACTAACTCAAATAGTAAAGGCAGGGGGCATGTTAAGTGCAGTGACAGGTTACATTACATACATTACATTACATTACATGGAATATCCCCTAAGATGCCTTTCTGTCAGAGTTTTGAGTAATGACAGCAGCATTAGGTTGTCGAACCCATCAGTTTTTCCTCGTCTTCAAATCCTTTTCTCTTGTAAAAATTAAGCATACAAACATTAAGTCATAAACAAACATTAAGTCATAAACCTAACCACTGTGTTGTGAAAGTGTTTTTCTACACTAAGCTTTCCAACCAGTTAGCATTGTATCACGTGTGAGCACCGTTATACAGGATTGTCATTTTTTTAAATGAATCAGCTGAAAACATTCAAAAGTCAACACGAGACAACGTTTTCAGACAACACACAGATGTACTACTCTCTCTTCTAGCGACAGGTCACATCGCCCAACAAAATCCAGCTGAAAATGAAAGAAGAAAAGAGAAACCAGCTTTTTTTCACTCATGAGTGAAACCAAAGACCCATTGCTTCAAACATTAATGAGAACTCTCAGTGGTAAATTGACCCCCATTTATCACTATGAGCTACATATGTGGAGAACAGAAAGCTTGTGTGGCGAAGCATCAGTAACTTTGGGGCGAACAGTCACTTTGCAATGATGCAAAGCAAGCGTAAAGCTGCCGTATTGTACAGTTCACAGGGTGGATGTTACCTTAAACAACAAAAGGTAATGAATGTGTGGATATTGCTGCTCTCCCCTGAATGTGTTAATTACTCCCCAGAATGGACGATAACAGTATTTACAGAGGCCTGAGTGATGCTCCTGTATGCTGCTACTATTCTGAGAAGTGTTTACCAACTGTAATATCATGGAGGTCAGACAGGTGAGCCAGATATCCAATTCAGGGCCACTTTATTGTCATTAGTGAGCTGCCCGCCGCCACCGCCGTCACCCCTACCCTTCCTCCATGGCAACACAAGACAGACAAACAGGAAGCAGCTGTTGCCAGGGAAACAGCCAGAAAGTCTGCAGTGCTACAGTGTGGCAGAGTGTGAGTGAGGTAAGAAAAGAGAGAAAAATGTGGAGGGAAAGGGATTGCTGTGGTGGTGGAATCTTATTAGACTGTGACAGAGGATAAAAAGGGATATTTCCAGCTTCCAGCTTGCGTTGATAGAGTGAGAAAATGTGTGCTGTGTGCGCGCATGTGTATATATACTCCCATTTGCGCAGATACTGTACCTGCGTCTGAGCCTGGGAATAGGCTGACTGACGCACAGAATGACAGACAAGCTTTGGAGTCCTGGCAACCCTGCTATTTCTTTCTCCCATCGCCCTCCTCTCCCATCCTCCTCCTCCTCGCACACCCCCACACCTCCTTCTCATCTCTCATCCCTCTGTCTCCTCTCTGCCATCTCTCCTCCACGTCTGTCTTCTCCCTTGGCATGAAGTGATTGCATATGGATCGTCACATAATCCGATTCTGTCACTGAGAATAGCTTTGCCTCCACGGGCCTCTCATTTCCTCCAGAATGTGAATTTGGATCACTTATCCATATAAATTAACAGGATGAAGCCAGAATCATTACATTAGTATTCACCGTGCTACTGGAAAGGCTCACTGTGGGAATTAGTTTCATGGAGGCTGACACGGCTCTCACCTGTGAAATGGTGTTACGAAGTGGAAAGTCTGGTTTTTGGATCAACATTAAAGAACTCCTCTGGCTCCTCTGGGTCTTTACTCAGCGGTGACATACAATTCAAACCTCTCGGAGCTAATTTTAAGGCCACCTGACTTTGATCTTGAGCCGAGAAAACAAACAGGAATGTATCAAGAGCTACCCACTTTAAAGCTTTTCATGGGTGAGCACACACACGAATGTACACACACACATTCAGGGAGAACAAACAATAGATGTGTGGAATCTGATAGCACAGACTGGAATGCCAAACACAGTACATAATTTTTCATGTGCTCTCATATCTCCTGCCTCCATGTCCCCGTATTATTTAAGTTACTAAGTCACTTAACTGTATAAACTATCACTGTTACACAAAAGACTAAGAGTTATTCTTCAGTCAGGTGCGTTTGTTTTCTTGCCTTGGGGAGCTGAACACAGTGCAGTGCTTCCAACAGAATGGGCAAACAGCTCCTGGATTTTTCCCTCGTTTTGGCACATAGCCTTTTCCTGTCCTTGTATTTTTCCATCTTTCCCTCAAACAGCAGCCGACCATACTCTCATTTTCACTTTCCTTGCCCTGGTCAGTGCCCCAAAGCTTTCGCAATGAATTTACGAGAAAGGCCCTGAAAGCAGCAGCTCCTGTGGCAGGATGCCGAGTCCGATACACTCTCGCTGCGTCTTTAGCAAAGGCAGATGTGGTGCACTCTGAGGCACAAGCAGTGTGTGGATAGATTTAAATGATGTTCTGGGGGGTTGGACAAAATACATGAAACACCTTACAATATAATGCAACTGAACTGCTTATTGTATGGAAACCCCCTGCAACTTTCTCCCAGCAGATTAGTGGGGGGCCTTGATGCCAGTCATTCACACCCACTTCACGCCGGTGGGTGGCCAGCTGTGCAGAGGAAAGAAAGTACTGTAACCTGGGTTTGAACATTTCTCTTAAGCTGTCTCTTTTTATTTGCCATGCTAAGAACCAAAACGCAGCATCATGAATGCCTTCATTAGACGCTCTGAAAATATACATCATCCCTTTATTCAAATGGTATTGTAGCTCTTCCCAACCTACTTTCCACTGTGGTGATCAGACAGCATATTGATCAACAGTTGCTGAGATATTTCAGTCTGGACCAAAGTGGTGGACTGACTGAATGAACAACATTACCATTCATAGAGCCATGCCGCTCGCATGGATAAATATTAACCTCTAACACCTATCACTGCATCAACAAAAAGTCCCAGTAAGGCATCAGATCATTATAATGTAAGGCAGTTCACATTATTTTGTCCCCAAATGTTCGGTTTGTTTTCCATGTAGTTATCTGTTTGTGGTGCTCATCTGATGTGACATGGTCAATGACAATGTAATGATAATCTGGAAAGACACTTCTGGACTTGACACATACTTTATACCAAGAGTTTTCAGAAGTGGAGTCATCAGGTTTAACTTGTGTACGTCAATGAACCATGTTTCACAATAATCTCACAAACCACAAACCAAGGAAGCTGTGACCTCACTAGCAGTTTTGTGCAAATTACCAAAGGAAGAGATCTTTAAGAGACACAGTGCAAAGTTAAGAAGAACATAACATTTTCCATAAAGAAATAGAATGATAATAAGGAGTATAAGAATAACTTCCTAAAGTGAGTCATGAGGCTGCCACTGGTGTGATTTTTCCACTGGAAGGAGGTGGGATGTTGAACATGTAGTCATATAGTTCACAGTAAGTTTTTTTTTCTTTTTGCTCCCTCTCTTAGTCAAATATTAAAAATGTACTGACTGACCTAAAACCCTGTACATGGAGCTTGGAGAGATTTTGTTAATTCATTGTATTTTACAAATAAATTAATCCAGTCTGTTTACAAGTTGTAGTTTACATATTAGTTCACTTACACACTCATATACTGTATGGATCCAGTGTCATCTCAATTAAAAAAAAGGCAGTGATGACCTAAAACGATGAGAAACCACTCTATCATCTTGTCGCACCACCTCTTTTCAACACACACTGCAACTCACACCTCTTCAACACGCAAAGATCATGGGTGGATCTGACCATAACAAAATTATTTTTGGCTAAATTCCACAAATAAGTCTTCTAATAATAATCCCAAAAGGAAGTGATATCTTTCTGTTTTAAGCTCCAACGTCAATATCAAGAGAAGTTCACCCATGACACGAGGTGGCTGTCACGCTTTGCTCTTCTCATCCCCCCTTCCTCCAACTTCTCTTGAGTCATATAGTAAGTGAAGTAAGGAGCACCTTAGATTTACAAACAGGACTGCAGCTGACTGTGTGTTGATGCTTTCACACCTAATTCTTGGGTTTATACTTATTCATTTAGACTCTTGATGCTGCAGTAAGTGGGTCTGGCTCCTACAATCAAACCATGTTAGCATTCCTTACAAAACAAACACATTCGGATGAGCGCATTCACACACAGCGACCAGCAGCGGCGGCATGGCGTTTGTGGTGTCACCATTGTTGATTATTATTGTATTTATTGTATGTTTGTTTTTTTAATTATTATTTTCATAACTTTTTCAGTTTTTTTAAAACCGTGTTCTCTTTAACTGTTGTGCAACCAGTCTTTTGGGGAAAAATACAGTGCGTTATCGATTTACATGTCAAGCTTTTATCCCTACTTTCCAGAGAGCTGCTGGCTTCACAATGCAGTATATGCAAATCAGCTGGCAGAGATTTGAAAGTTGTATCGACCAGTTGGTCACCTTTTTTTCTTTTTTTTTTTCATTGTGTGGCAACCCTGTTTCCGAAATACAACTAAACTGTGCAGCAAACACACACGTAATCACAACCAGATTCAGTTTTCTATTAAGATCATGAGGAAAAGTTAAATTATGCATTTGACAAGTTGCAAATACATTGACACTGAACCTATCAGTAAAATGTTCAAAGGCAATGTATTTGTTTTCCACCACAATATCTGATCTTCCATTTGCAGTGACCACAGCATTATTAAAGTTTTTGCAGTTATGTGAGTAAGCACTCACAGCGCTCGGTTACGGTTCAGGAAAGATTGTAATCTGGTTTAGTACAGAAAAAAAGTTCACAGTTGCTTCAGACAGGACTTGTTTATTTGCATATCACAAAAACCAAGGTCTTTTTCTGACCTTAACCAGAGAGCTTTTGATTTCTAAACCTAACCACAGACAGGACTCAAGAAGTGCTGCCAAAAAGCAACCAATTCTCAAGCTCTGCTGCCAGAAATATCAGATTTTCTGGCGTTGCAACTGTTGCTGGCTCTCAGATCTGAATCAGAGGCAGATTTTAGAACAATCACTTGGACAGACCAACATGGGAGAGTTTTTAAAATCAGTCCCTACTGATTTTAAAAACTCATTACTACAAGATTAATTATCTCAAGCAAGTATTTTTTTCACACTGTATTGGTATGAGCTGAAATCCACAGCTTCAATGGCTTTAATAATTCAGCAGAATTGTGGTAGCCTTTGTTTCAGTTAGGTTCAGCACACACAAGTGTCTGTATCTGTACTAGCACTGCCACTGTGTCACATTAAATAATCTTTGTTTTCAGTCTCTGAGGGTCCTTACATTCATGCCAGGTGAAAACCCCTCTGTCTTTCTGTGCGTGTGTTCTCTGACCCGACCACTGTCTGAGTTCCCCTCGCTGACCTGGAGGACCACACGAGTGTCAGACCACCGCGGTGGTGATCTCAGACCACCAGAGATGTTGAAGAGAAGGAGAAGTACAACATGAAAAAAAAGAGGAAAGGAGAAGAGCAGAGAGGTTAGGAGGGAGAAGTGCTTGGTATGGTTGGTGTAACTGAAAACCAGCCATGCAGAGAGTGGTTTAGGAGTGAAATCTAAATACAGGCAAAGGGACAGACCCAACTTTTCATGTTGTACTCACTGAACAATGCTGCTCCTTTGCCTCTCTAATGTAAAGACAGTGTTTCAAGCTCTTTATTTCCGCTTCTGACAGCAGACAGATACTTATTAAGGCAGACTTTCAGTTCATGTAGCATTCTTATCTCTTTCTACTGCCATTTTTACTATTTCCATTTTACTGTTTATTTTTGTGTGTTTTTTCTATTGTGTTTTGGACACATTGTAAAGCATCACACTGGCATTTTACATATGAAATACATAAAGGTACTGTTATTTTTACATAGTGTTAAGTAATATTAACCACAGATTTGGTGCTTATGACACAGCGACAAGGATAGCATTCTCTAATATACTTGTGTGTGTTTGTGTTGTTGTGGGTTTTCAAGGGCAGGCCTATATTCTCCCTCACAGGGTTCTCAGTCATTGAATGTCCCTGCCCTGGATTCAAAATGCTGCCATCACTCAAAACAAGACCATAAATATTTACATCCTTATTGTGTGTGTGTATATTCGATATTAGTGTATATTGTATTGTATATTTGCATGTCATGACATCACACACATCACACACGTTACACACATTATTTGCATATGTAGGTTTATATCTGAGTCTTAGAGTGAGTCGCATGATCTTCATCCTTGTGATTCGTGTAGATGAGTCACAGGTGAAAACCCACAGTCTCACTGTGGCCCCTGCATCATATGAGGGCCTCGCCATGGGATTTTTGAACAGGATATGGGAGAGTTGGAACCGTTCCTGTGGAATCTGTCTGCTTTCTGTTTAAGGCAAACTTGTCTCACTTCCTCTGCCTGACTACCATAAAACTGGACTCACAAGGACGCATCAGAGGATGCTTTTGTCACTTTACATGTACCAATCTCTGCATGGAACATATTACAATCAGAAGATATGTTCACAGGACCAGTTTATCTGTTAAACTTTCTGTTCTCACACAGCATATGTGCCTCTCACAAGGCTAACAACGGTACATTACATTATTAATTGAAATTCGTAGTGATTAGTAACCACGGGACCAAAAGCAGGCTTTCCAGTTCTAGCTGATGGTGGATTTTGTCAGCTGAGATGATGACTGTTGCTTGCAGATTTTATCGG
Organism: Toxotes lorentzi; assembly: GCA_037833715.1. Taxonomy (NCBI): domain Eukaryota; kingdom Metazoa; phylum Chordata; class Actinopteri; family Toxotidae; genus Toxotes; species Toxotes lorentzi. The sequence goes on from JBBMJY010000010.1 coordinate 16,541,258, forward strand.
TTGTAGCTAGCTAGCATCGTTCAGCATAATACTGTAGATACCTGTAGATGGTTTGAAAGCAATGAAAACACAACATGGTGGTAATCTTAAACCTAGCTAACCCCAAGTTGGGCTGGAGTTGCTGGAGCGTTGTCGTCCCCAAACCATAGAGCAGGACAGAGCTGCTGCTCTGAGCTCTGATATACTTTCACATTAGCTGCAACACAGCCAGTATTCCAGTCCTGAACAGGTAGCTTCTGTAACCTGTAACCTCGAGGAAGTTAATGACATGCCCGTTGCCTTTGGAAGTAACACCAGCTAGTTAGTCAGTGTGTTGTATTTGAAAACTTTTTATAAATGGAGTATTACCTATGCTTTGACCTGTGTGGATGTCTCTAAGATTATTCTATAAGGCACAGAGGAGGGTGGTGGACAGATGAGGGTATGTGTGGTAGTTGCACACAAACCAAGAGAAGGAAGGAAGCAAGTAAAAGATGAATAGAGGAAATGCAGGCAGAGCAGTAGAAGTTGTAAGGAGGAAAGACTTCTTTTGGAAATTACTTTTTACATTCTCCATCATCCCTGCTGTGAAATCACAAGGCCCTGCATTAATGACCTACACATGCACAGATATTAAATTCATTATGGCAATCATGTGCCGTACCCTCCCTCTCACTTTTTCCCTCTCTCTCCTTTTCTGATTCAGCCACTCCAGGCTGCAGCTGCCAGCTTCTAATGGCTTCCAGATCTCCATCGCTTCCTCCCTCCATTCCCCTTCCCCATCTCTCTGTTTTTCTGCAGCATTTCAAATGAACGGGCCAAAGTGGAAGTGGAAATCCGCCGTATTTCAGCCAGTGAGTCAGCTAGCAAAGCACCCATTTGAAGGAAAACCACAACCAGGAGAAGTAATGGATTTTGTTTTTCATAAATCATGGTAAACGTTGTTGGGGTTTTTTTTTATATTTCAACGGAAGGTCTTTGATGAGTGTATTAGTTAAATATGTGTGTTTATGCACAAGGGAACACATTCAGAGAAATGTTGTTGAAGTTATTTACCTTTACTGGAAACTGAAAGGAGCTTGTGTGTAACGGCTGTGGGACTGAATTTGTGCTTTTAACTTAATACAGGCTACTGATGTGTGTATGCGACTGTGTGTGCGTGCGTGCGTGCGTGTGCATGACTGTGTGTGTTAATGGGTGAGTGGTGTGATACACAGATAGAGAGAGAATTTATTTTAAGCATTTTCCAGTGAAATTTTTCACTTTCAGTGATGACAATGGTGAAGTGCTTTAGATTATTGTAAAGGGGATTTTTATGACAGTTAATTGTAACATCGGCAGTTACGGCAGGGGCACCATTCAAGTTGTTGTTGTGAAATGTTGTGAATCTATGTTAATGACTGAACATGGTCAAAAAAACGCCACTCGACAACAACTGGCATTTCTACAAATGAGCTTAACAGATGACACAGAACCAATAAGGCCTATATGTCACATCTAAACCAGTGAACATGGAGCACACACACTCACATGCACACACATTCACATATTTTGACTGAGAGCGTGTGCTGCTTTTATCTAAATGTGCACAGACACAACACAAACACAGTGACCATCCACCACGGCTGATGAAGGCGATAGATGGTTGTCCACAAGAGCAAACACTGCCTTATATCAAGTGCTCAGTGACATTTTAATGGTAACAACTGTCTTTGTGAAGCAGGCTGGTTTCTACGACTGTTTTGATTACTCACTCTTAGTCATCAGTAGCAGCAGCAGCAGCAGCAGCATTGAGGCCTCATCTGCCACATACCACGACGGCCTAACTGGCACAAAGAGCCCACTAAGACTGAGGCCTATCAATCAAGTGAGGTCACTGCGGTCCAACTGAGAGGAGAGTGGGATGGCCGCCTTTATGTTGTACGTTGTTGTGTTGCGGCCGCTGACATCATCCTTTCGAAGTCTGTCATTAAGGCGTGATAAATATCCTGTGTGTGTGTGTGTGTGTGTGTGTGTGTGTGTGCGCGCGTGCGTGTGTGTCTGTGTGTAGCGCTGAACAGTGGAGAGAGAAGTTTGGCCCCTGGAGCTAAATGGCCACTGACAGAAGGTTTGAGGGTGTTATTGTGCAGCGTGCAGGGGGCCCGCTGGGGAGAGTCCCTGACCACAAAATGATGTTGATGATCAGTTAGTGGAACAGAGTGCTTTAAGGACGAATGAGTGGTCACACAAAAGAGCTGACATAAAAATAGGAGAAGAAAGTAGAGCAATAAAATCTGCGGTTGTCTCTATGAGAATTTAAGCACTTTCCATTATGGGGTGCTCCTAAAAATGCTGTAAAAGCTCCCATATTTGAGCACTGTCATCATTTTACAAGCATTCGTCAGCATGTTATTGTCACACAAGATGAAGTTTGCAAGATTTAAAATCTCAGCATGGTAGCAAATATTCACTGACTCATCTCACCCACTGTATTTGACCTGATCTCTTAAAACTGTTTAACACACTCACACGTACACACTCACAAGAACAAACCTGAGTGACAAACTGAAGGTTTGATCCAGCAGCGGTTCAAGTCGTTGCTTGCTCATTTTTTTTTTATGCCATAAGTCTTAACTTGTTATCTCCTCAGGTTTCAAAGTGAAGGATCTGTCTGCAACAGAAAAGCAAGCTCATGATGCTGACAGCCGTGCAGACAGCTGCGACTCTGGCATCAACGTTCAGAGTGAGACACTTGTCAAAACTCAAAAGGGTCCATTGAAAGCATGACGGGGCAATCTGCCATGGAGGTATTCAAGCTCCACAGTGCGATGCCAGAAGAGGGGAGCGCCGGTAGAAAAGAAAAAGTGATGACTCACCAAACTTCCCAAAATCCCCCTCCCTCCCCCCTTCCTGGTTTACGGGAAATGGAATGCTGTTTTTCTCTCTCTCTCTTTCACTCTCTCTCTCTCTCTCTCTCTCCAGTCTGAGACGTTCATCTTCTTGACAAGCTGCGGGGTCAGGGCCTGGGTTAATGTTTGTCTGTGGGATTGTTTCATCCCTCTCTGTGGGGGCCAATCCAGCAAGCGGGTCTAATTATGTGAGGCGGACATTTGAAAGTTTGTTAGCAGTGCGGGGGAGGATCTGAATAGATGGAGTACTCGCTTGTGAAACAGATAAGCCTTTGTTCTGCATCATAACCAGGCCTTTTATCCCAGTGATTTACACTGGTGAGGTTGGGATTTACCAACAGCCAAATTAATTCACTGTTAATCTGAAAGGGTTTAGAGGATCAGTTGAAATGAGCTGCTTAGTTCTAAGTTTCCTAAAGAGATTTTAATAAACCACACTGTTTTAAGCCATTTGGAGGATTTCATAAGCTGTTTTGTTTGGCAAGCTGTTAACAAAGTAGTTAAACTGTGATTTTATGGCATTTATGGTTCCATACATGGAACCAGTGTGTATGTTTTTGCCCAAGAGTGGTCCAGCAATTTAATTTAATCCAACACATTAATAGCCCTGTGTGAAACTTGTAGCTTTCATTCTGTATGTGACAAAACAATCTTAACTCAAGATCTGCTTACTAGCTTTTTCAGAGCTTTGAACTTCATCCGATGGTCTTCATCTACAAATTAAAAGGGCCCATGAGCAATTATGTGGAACTTAAGTCACTTGATAACAAGTAGCTGTATAAAAATGGTTTATGGTGTCAGATGACCTTTGACCCCTTCCTAGTCAGTGGTGTGTCTGATGTTCACTTCCTGGTCCAGGGTCCTTTCCTTTCTCCAATGTTTTGTTCCCCACAGCTGTCACAAGTGATGTCATGATGACGTCATCCACTCCTCCATTTCATCCCATTTAATCTCAGATGGGCTCCTATATGTAGGTGTACAAACACAATCTTCAGGTGTTGAGTGGTCCCTGGTAAATCAGTTTTTTTATTTTTGTAGTGGCATTTTTCCCAGTGACACTGAGGTAGAGGAGCATCAGGGCCTCCCCAAGCTGTGAGGATCCTCAACAGCTTGTACATCCAGCCCAACACCCCGAGACCTCTCCCATCACTTTAACCCTCTGTGCCTTCCAGCACTGTAAGGAATAAGATACCAGTCATTTGTTTACAGTAATGGTTGAAACAAACATCTTGATGCACCTTAATTACCAGTGAGGCATCTATTAACAAACCGAGCCATTGCTGTTGATGTAGGAGTACAAAACCCTGCCCAGCTAGTTAGCTAGCTAGCATGCATAGCCTTGTTACCTTGTTAGTAAAGGTAAAATAAAATTCTGTTTTTGTTAAAAAGAATAATTAAATAACATTTATCTGTTTATTTAAAATTGAGTCCATATTGGAGTCCATATTAAATCACATTTAAAAACAGAAACTGACCATGCACAATAATTTATTAAACCTCTGTATAGAACATGCAATAAAAATGCACTGAAATGGTGCAGTATAATATAATTCACACAGCTGTTACTATGTGCTGTGATAAAATTTTGATTTTTTTTTCTTTCTTATTTTATGGCTTCTCTTTTCATTACAAGCTAAAATAAATATTTGGCTTTTATTTAATTGTAAGTGTCAGTCACTCCTTTTTTTTTTCAAAATGTTGCACTTTTGAACTTCAACTAGCGCTTGTAGCGCCTTAATATTTCATCAGCAAAGATGGTAAAAATCCAGGATGATTACAGTAAAGTTATAGCACAGATAACAGTAACAGTGGTGTAACTGTGAGCTGGGAGTGGGAGTGAGAGCATCCAGTTCTCTGTGGTTAGAGAGGGCTGCTACGGGCGTTCTGTTGGGAGGAACATCGGCTGACCCTACAAAAAGAGTTGAAAGGTCGTGGGAGTTATCGTTTCAGCAAGGCTCTAATCCCACATGACAACTCCCTTTTCAAACACTTTTCAAACTGAACCTTTATTCACTTGCCTGTAATTATCTCACAAACCACAGGTGTTATTACTTCTTTTTTTTGTCAATATATCTCCTTGGTGCAGAAATGTGTGGCAATTACATACCTTTTACTGTGTGTTTAACTTGTGATAGCCATCGACACTTCAAACGGCTTTGGATTTGTGCTCAGGGTCACACTCAGCTTCTCACTCATCGACTGGGGTGTGCAAAACAGAGATTAGACACATGACAAGTTCAACACAAGTTTACACCGGCTGATGGATCCTTAAGAAATGAGACAACATGTGGGGTCAGCAGCTTTCACTCTTTCAGGTCATCGGCCTTCTGTGTCTCATAGTGTGTCAGTCAGCCAAGCGGCCCTTCCATCACTTGTGTGTGTGAGCTGAGGGGACAGTTGGCTCACCTACATCCGAATCAGTAGCTATAGGTGGTTGTCCGAACAGATCAGTCTCAGTTGGGCAGTCCACTGTAGCTTTGTGCTGACGGTGCTGAAGACAGATGGGTTAGCAACAAGTGGGAAACCAGCACCATGCATATATGTACACCTATACAATCTCTGCCTGAACCAAGCTCTGCCACATCTTCCTCCTTTGCAAAATTTATAATGTTCAGTTTATGTTGAGAATCTCAGAGAGGTGTCATCTATATGTTTGTTAGGTCAGCATTAGTGGCGATGCTGTACTGGGCTGCTTTTTATGAAAGGTGTTTCTGATATTTTTCTCCCCACGCATTTGTAAACGGGGAGGAAAAAAAACAGAAGAAACTAAATATGATAATGTAGTCCAGTACAACACCACCACAAATTACAACCTCAATAATAATCATGTAGTTAAATTAACACCTCTCTGACAGTGCCAATCAAACGTGAACATTATTATCTTTGCAAATGTAGAATATATGGCTAAGCTGTTTGTATTGAATTGCTTCAGACTTTGAGTGCCACTGAGTCTGCAGTAAATAAACATATACATAGTAAAAGACCAAATAAGAAAGAAAAATAACATATGAAATATTAAGTGAAACATAGGCTATTTATTAATTTATTTTTGTCCTAAATAATGTCATCACAGTAATAGAAATGCAAATGTGATTGCTCCATTTTATTTTTCTGCAGGGCTATGCTTTGCAATACGGTAAAATATGTGGAAGCCTAAATGCAGCTTTCATTTTCATTTTAACTTTGGCTGTAATTGGAATATTGAACTTGTTGAACTAATTTCATTTGCTGTACATTATGTGCAGGCGCTGTGTGTGGAAAATGAAACTGCAATTCGATTTAACATTTTCTGCAGGATAATTTATGCAGATGCTTTCACTGTGTGTGCCTGTGTGTTTGTGAGGAGAAGTGTTTGTCCTGTGCGTGGGAGCCTAATTTGTTGCCCTGCGTGCCCAACTGGATGATGTGAATGAAGAAGGACAGAGAGGGGGGAAAAGATAAGCCCCCCCTCCACCACCACCACCCCTGTCTTCCCTCTCTCAGTCCTGATGAGGTTAACAGTGGAATTACAGTCAGGCCAGATGCAGGCGTGTTGATTGTGGTGGACAGGTCCAGTAAACAGTGCCTGTATGCTGCTGAGTCAGATGGAGTGTCACTCTGGGTGAAGGGCTGCGGCTTCACTCAGGCCACACTTGTTGACAACCCGCTTTCTGCCCTCAAAGCCCAGCTGTGTAATTTAGGTTGTTAGGGAAGGGCATCAATTAAGCTAGGCTGTCTGCAGAACACCGAGCGAGGGACTGAAGGGTGAAGATCGTTTGGGTGTGTTTGCTGAGAGTGTGTGGACCAAAAGAATAGGGAAGTTGTGCAAGCCTGAAGGTGTGGTGTGTGACTTTTTTTTGCGTGTGTTGACACTAGAATCTGGTCTCACACCCAGCAAACTGTCAAGAATGATGGCGTTTGGGATCACTGCTATTGGTAGTTTTTAAATAATAAATTTTTTTCCAAGTCTACCTTACACTCACATGCCCATGTTCACTTAAACAGTTATTAGTGGCTAAAAATGAATCCTCCTGTTCACACAGGCTGTAAAGCAATGCCTTCCTCACCTGATGAACTAACTGTAGACACTGTCATTTTGGAAGATCCCCACTTGATTTGTCAAATTCAGACTAATGAAGCCTCATATCAGCTTCCAATGAACTTTTACACAGAACAGCAACTATGCATATTGTTGCTCATCCCTTAGACTGGAAATACATTAGAAAAGGATTTTCAGTATGGAGAGAGGAAACAGTTGCACTGACCAATAACCCTTTGCATTTGGGCATGTAAGTGTTGTTTTAAGACAGAGTTGAAAAAACACAAAACTAGCCTTCAATACTGGCCCAACCCTGCTGGAACCTTCTCTCATTTTCTGCAGTAATGACACCGATTGCTTGTTTTACTGGGATAACAGGCCTTCAGCAGGCTCTGTCTTGTTAACCACACACCCTTCCAGTGTAAATCCATCCAGCCACCACCAGCATGACCAGGCCACCAAGTTCGGTAACACATGCAGCACTTCAGCAGGACACATTATTCTGGTAAAGGGTGTGTGGAGTGTATCTGAAAAGACAAACAGGGTGGAGGAAAGATACACCTGACTTGTGCTGATGAGGTGGAGCGTAGTGCACACTCCTCTATTGTTATAGGTGATCGTGGGTGTATGAAGTGTGTTTGCTAGTTTGTGAACATGTGCAGGGAGGAGCAGGCTTAAGTACTGGGCCTCTAGCCTGTTATTAGTCCTGCAGGTAATTATTGCGTTCCTGACCGCTAAATAATACCGTTTTCAGACTCTTTCAGTCTTTTAAACCACACTTCAAGAGGTGATTTTTGCAGATAACATTTTGTACTTGCACCCAATGACAGCTGCATATGATTTGCTCCCGGTGTGCCAATAAAATAAACAAACACAAACTAGTTGGCCTCAAGTGCTTGTGCAGCATAAGCAGCTAGTTAATTTGACAAATACTTGTCAGTTGTCAGTCAGTACAAGGACTGACAGCAATTTGTAAATTTAGTACTTCATACCAAAGTACTCTCAGTATAACATTGTCATTTATTTATTTAGCCACGCTAAATGATCTGTCAATCCACTTGAGACTGAAATTTCAAAAACAGGATGGACTGCTGTGTTGTACAGACATTGATGTTCCTTACAGGATGAACTATATAACTATTTATCAAAATTTTGATTTATCCAGTACTGGTGTCTGGTCCTACTTGGTTTATGACCCGATACTTGAAAAGCTTATCACATTCCTACCAGCCTCTGCATACTTCATGTTTAGTGCTAATTAGCAAATGTAAGCACCCTAACTCACTAAACTAAATATTATCATGTGTCAATATTGTCATTGAGACCATGTTAGCAAGTTGGCATTGGCATTTAGCTCAAAACAGTGCTGAGCTTGACAGGCCTGCTAACATAGCTGTTTTGCTTGGTCTCGTTGTAAAACAGTTATGACCAAGCTTAACATACAGTGTTTTATGTATAAAATGTGTCTTAAAATTGCTTTTAATTTGTGAAAGAATCCTTCTTTTTGACAATTTTGAAAACGTAAGCACAAATCGAGACTTGTTTTTCTTTAACCATCGAGTTGCATGTAGCAGGCCCAGTGCTTGTCGCTTCTGGGCAGGTCGCCCCTTTCTTCATACCCTGCTGTCTGTGAGCCCAGTCAGCCAGCTATCCAAGTAGCTGCATCCTCCTGAGTCCCAGTGTCTCATAGAATACACTTCTGTATTTCTATTTTTAGATGCACAAGTGTTATGTCAAATCTATATCAAAACAACAAAAAGCAGACAACCTACCCCACTATCACTGTCTGTTAGTTTTCAAGCTCAGGTTAATATCTGAAGGAGTAAGTATCATCTGTCAGGTGCATTGTTGCTTGAGCTAATGTTTATTGTCAATTTGGAGACAATGGAACCAAGACTCACGTTGCCCAGCAAAGTAGTGCACCTGATACACTCCAGGGGATTGGCCTTAATCACAAGGACACATGGAGGGACTCTCCCTGAGAAGAGGCACTTGTTACCAGTCTGCTGTGACTCACTTGCGCTGGCCATGTGCTGCCTGTTTGTGTGTGTGTGTGAGAGAGAGAGAGAGAGGGTGAGGCATCAGAACAGAAAGCGAGACACAGAGAAGCAGGCAGAGGCAGAGAGTGGGACCCATCAAAAACACAAAGAAGGAGTAAAAACTCAAAACTTAACAGAGCAGTGAGAGTAAAAGCAAGCAGGGCACACCTGTTTTGCAGATACCCTGACAATCATGGACTGTTTTGAGGGTGTCTGCTCCCACATCACAGCTGATCCCTCCTCCTCCTCCTCCTCCTCCTCCTCCTCCTCCTCCTCCAACACCTCGTTGGCCACTCGCTTGATGTTACAGTGGGTCACGTCTGAAAAGAACAGAGTGGGGTATGACTGCTGCTGTTGCTATGAGTCATGTCAAGATTTAGATCAATAAGTATGAGGGTCATTTAGTGCTTGTTACATAACATGAGTAAAACTTTGCTGTCTTTAAGTGGCACAGACACAACAACCAGTGAGTCAGCCAGGGAAGAACTAACTGGCTGAAAATTCTCTTGTGTTGAAGAAATGTGTTCAACATGTGCTGTATGCTACTATTCAAATGAGGTTTCAGAACTGGTTTTTAAAAGCAGACACCGTTTCTTTGGGTCAACAACCTGTCTGTGTTCGTGTGCACGTATTACAAAATGACCACTCCCTGCCAGGTTTCAGAGCTGACTTTATTATTGACTCCCTCTCCTTAACAAAGACATAAATCTGTGGTTTGAGAGTGAGGGAGGAGACAGCTGATAAGGCAGAGAGAGCCATAAATCTTTTTTCCCTCCTCTGGTTTACATGTCTTGGCAGCATGCACCTATATGGGTGACCTCATGTCTAGAATGGAGCTTGCTGATCAGACTCCTGGGTGTTTTTCACCTACAGCCCCACGCCCATTCTTTTATTCATAGCCTGTCCATCTCTGCTCCGTGGTTTTGTTGTTTTCCTTTCCCTATAACACCTGGAAAAGCTGTACGGGAAATAAACCGCTGCCAGCATTCCAACACATTCCTGCTCTAAGTGCCTGGGTACAGCTGCACATCACTGGCATTCTTTCATTTAAAGGTGCAGCAATTCTTTGTCTCTCCAAACCACATCATTCATTCGAATATGGGTATGTGGGAATATTTGAGTTTTCATAATTTGCGAGTGACTTTCATGGCTGAACTATGACCTGAAAATGAGCCTATAAGACACATAAGTGAGGTCCTCCTGCAGATACTTAAAGACCCCTTCCAGATATGATTTAGGATTCTTAAAGGCCCTGAAAACTAATTTTCTAGATGATGTGATCCTACATAGACACAAGTTTTCTGCCAAAGTCTGAGCGGTTTTGGTTGTTTTACATGCGAGATTTTCTGTATTCTTCTTTTCCTCAGTGCTTACATCACACCCACTGAACCACAACTGACCTCCAAATTAGTTGTGATGACAAAATCATGGTCATATGTACTCATCTTAAACTGAGAGTGAAGGTAAGAAGAGAAACTTTTCACCTTCAGCTGATGAATGTGAAAACGGCCTTCTAGCATCAAACTCTGCACATATTTTTCTGCACAGCGAAGGTCAAACACTCAAGTGAAGTAACAATAAGCAAAACACATGGTTTTTAGTGGAGGGGGCAAAAATCTGAAATATCTGGAGTTTTTGTCTACAAATCCGAAGAATTTTACACAACTTTATGACCTTGTTGTGTGCTCTTTGCACTTAAAGAATTTTCAAAAAGGGAACTATCCCTGTTTTTTTCCAAACAAGAAAACCACAAGCTTCAAAAAAAGGAATAATTACTCAATCTTAGCTTCTGGCCCTCCCACCTCCACCCTTCCACTTCCCCCCAGAGGGATGCGTGTGCGTCAGTGTGGGGTTGGAAAAGAGGAGAAGTAAAGCTTTTTGACTTTCAGGAAGGAAACACATCTGGGGAATAAGGAAAGAGAGAACGGGTGAAAAGAGGAATTAGAGTGGAGGAAGAGGAGCTGGCCAAAAATAGTCAGCCTCCGCTCGAGCCTTGCCTTGCCAGAGTCCCTATACCACACCTCCTGCCACTCAAGCATTAGTCAGCCCTGACCCATCCCTCAGTGGGTGACTAACTTCTCCACTGAACCCCCCCTCATGTCATGAACCTCACATCCTCCCAGGTGTCTTGATCTAGTCTGGGGTTACTCAACCTGGGACCCCCCCATCCAGCTCTTTCTCTCCTCAAGCAAAGATATACAACACTGCCCTTTACAGGACCCCACTGGAGGGAGTGTGGGACTGGAGATACAGATCTCTGCAGGCCTTAAGAGATGTACAGAGAGAGAGCCATGTACAGACAGATAAAAACTAAATGGGGTGATTAAAAAATATATAATAAATTTTAACCATAATCAATCGAGAAAAAACAGGAGTGTAATTGAGGAATGATTTATAATACAGTCCCCCCGTGGAGGGGACTGGGTAAACATTCCTCTGGCTAGAAAACCATCAAACAGGAACAGGAAAAACAGGAACTCCAGCCAGACAAATATGGTAAAGCCAGATGTACGGTGGTGATGTGACCAGACTGGTTTTGAATGGGAAGGACCGGAAGAATACAAAATATTTCATCATATGCAGGTGGTCAACAAGCACTGTGGACTTGGGACAGAGTCACTGGCTGGGTTTTTCAGAGCAAACAGGAAGCAGTGGGCCGTGTTTTTCTGTGATTGGTCACTGTAGTTTCATTTGTGACAGTTACAAAGAATACAGGAAGGAGGTGTGTGGAGAGGGAGCTATGAAACATTACCAAGGAAAGGGAGTACGTGTGTGACAGCATGTCAATAATATGAGTGAGACTTCTGACAGAAACCTGAAGATGGTTTTTTTTTGTATTTGTTTGTTTACAGCCGTAAATCACAAACCAGGGTGAACGGGCACTTTTGATAACACTCAAGACGGTCTGGTAGTCCATTAACTGAGTAACATTTGTATGCATTCACAAAAGGTTTGACATATTAAACCGAACCAAAGCCAATGTAACCTCTTAAAGTAAAGTGAAGGATTGATGTATGTCATTCCTTCTATTTTAAAATCCACATTCTGGCTACTAAGAGAACATGTTGTATGAAAAACATTTTTCAAAACACCTGTGATACAGTGGGCAGTGTGAAATTTTGGGCTGTCAGTTGTGCATCAGCCTGTTTCCAATAGCTATTTGTCAACTAGAGCCATCCAGTGGTGCTTTAAGGAACTTTGAGTATAGCAAAGAGAAAACGATGGGGCCTTCAAAAGAGACATTGGCCGCAGTGCGTTGTTGGGATTTTCTTCCTCTAAATTAAACAAAAACTGAACATCATCCTAGAACTACTGTTCTTCCAATGAACGAGATGACTGTTGCTTGCCACATATTATTCATGGTTTCTTGGATTTGGGGACTGTTGTATACTTGGGCCATGATTGGTGAGTTATTTATTAATAACAAAACACATTCTTCCCTTTAAATGATTTCTTTATCTTTAGCTTTGATATAGTTTCACTCAGTTCTGCCAAAGACAAATATGTATGTAAATATATATTGACACTACTTCTACCATCTCTAATATTTTCACATAAACCTGGAAATAATCAGAATGTTTGCGAATTCAGAAAAAATTAAAAACAAAATAAGTTATGTCATGTAAAATGTAATGTATGTAAGATTCTGCACAATTTCTATGTCAACAATTAAATTTAAGCAAATTAAGCAAACTGGGTGCACTGACAAACTCAACTCCTTAATACAAAAGGTTGTCTCATCTTGATTTAGTGGGGATACGCAGGCTCTCCAATAATAATAATAATTTTCTAGTTTGAAATTCTTTTTAGTCTTTAGTCTTTAAGTTCGCCGAGATTTAAACCAGCGTCTTTATGAGAGCTTAACAACACAGTGGGCTATTATTGTCATTATTATTGTGGTTTTTATTTTAACCATGACCAGACAAGCTGACCCGTAACATAATCCGTTTCCACGGAAACGCTCTTAATACGGAGGCTCGTTTGGATATCAGGGGCTGAAACGCGAAGCGGGTCAGGAGCAGCAGGAGGCCATGGCTGGATAATGACAGACGTGGAAAGTGTTAGGAGTGACTAACAAACTTAGGGGGCGAAAAAGTCTTGAGAGCAAAAACCATCGCTTCTCCGTAAACTCCTGGAGGTTTCTCTGGACACAGCAGGATGGGTCTGGATAAAGCAGAGCTGTGTGATTCACTGTTTACCTGGGTAAGTTTGATATTAGCGAGGTTTAGTGGCAAGGCTAACAGCCGGCTAACAGGTGACTGCAGGAGATGGCAAAGTAACAAGAAAATAGCGTTACTTTTGTGAGCGAAGGCTTCACATAATGGATACAGAGATACTTTATTGACTGAGTAAGTTAACGTACAAGCAGTTGGTAGGTGGGAAAGTTCTGTGTTTTGAAGCTAACAGTCGCTAGCCAGCCAAGCTAACTAGCTAGGAATACAGCTTGGAAGTTTGCCGTTTGTGGTCTGTTAGCTTGTTATCTATGCTGTCAAACTGACTGCAGTGTCAGCAAAGTTGGCTGCCAGAAAAACAAACCCAAATAGCTTAGTGTAAGCTGGGAGTCTTGTGCAGTAATGTTAGGTTATCCAAAATAGTTACTACTCAAGCTCAGGGAAAATCCACCTGTTTGGCACTTTTCCACACAGAGGCAAGTGTAGGACTAAACTAAGACACCTACTAACATTAATAGCTTGCTAAATTGGTCTGTAATCCCCTATGACTGCTTGCTGCCTGACATTTAAGTAGTGTTCAGAAAGACTGAATGGGTCTTGACAAAATCCGTGTTATTTACCTACGTTATATGACAGTTGTTTTTCAGGCCACTATAATGTGATTTACTGCTTGTACCAAATCGCACAGATTATTATTTATACACACACATATATATATGTGTGTGTGTGTGTGTGTGTGTGTGTTTGGTCCTGTTTAGTTTAACCCTTAAGAACTTGGAAATGATATCATCGGTACACAAATCTACACATGGTCACATGACTGCACCAGGACGTTGAATGGATGTCACTTAGGCACTTCATGAGTTAAAATCATGGATAAAGCTGTGTAAGGAACTTTCCAGAACATCTAAAGAGCTGGGGACTCCTGTGTCACCATAGGTTCTTATGGGTTAAAAGTTTCATAAAAATATGGCTGCGCATTAAATGTATATGTTTGTCAAATGTGACTTGACTAATTTTTCACATCTCCATTCTCAGTTACAGACATTTCAGGTGCCATCATGCAGCAGCAAGCACAGCCTAACAAGTGGAGTGGCCATTGCACATGTGCTGCACAGAATGTAAGGAGACACTTATATATAAGTAGCTGAAGCATATATAGTTGTTGTGTTTTTTCTGAATATTTAAGTATACAGCATGAACTCAGGGGAAATGGCTGATAGACATTCATTCAGAACCTGCTCACCTAGATTTGCTTATCTATATGATTCACACTAAATTGCCTTTTGAATTGCACAAGGCCATTATCTAATGCAAATTTTTAACCATTTAATGAATAGGGCCTGGATTTGTGAGGTAATCTTTTTTTTCCTCGGAGTGAATTTGCCCAGCTGTGGCCTTGAAGCGTTTGTTGAGTAAACCAGTCTCTCCAGGCCTAATGACCTTTGTAGCTTGTGGTGGAGTGTTTGTGTTTTCCTTATCCCCATACCCCCACTGATAAATAGACAACACAGGTATTTTGGAACAAAATGTTCTCTTAAGTTAAGGTCATTGTAACTGCTTCTTGAACATTATTGCCACATGTGACATGCAACTTTAATGAACTACTACGACTACTTCCTCTCAAATGTCATTGTACATACAGTAGCAGAACATAAGCACAGGGCTTCATTGCCCTGTGGCCTCCTGTGAATCTTGATGTCCAGAGATGTGTTGTCCTTGTCACAGGAGTTCTCTTGTGCTCTCATTAACAGAGACCCCTCTTGGTTTAATGAGACATGGCTAGGCAGGATCAAGGAGGAGAGCGGGGCCAACTGGCGCCTCAAGGTAATTTGTGAAACAGCAGGATGTGACACAGTACCCTACAGCGACCTAGAATAATCAAGATGTCTGATGTCTAGGCTTTTTTTTTTTTCACTTATTTTTCTCTGATAAAAATGGGGATCTAGATTGTAACTCTTGTTTTCTTCTTTTAGGTCAGCAACTTGAAAAAGATTCTAAAGAGCATGCTGGAATATTATCACGATGTAAGAAGATTTTATCATTTTACCTTTTGCATTTGTGTGTGAATTGCTTGTATTTCCTATTTCCCAAATCTCAGACTCAATGCTGTTTCACCTTACTCTCAATGAACAGGTGCTTGGTCATCAGGTATCAGATGAACATTTGCCAGATGTTAACCTTATAGGAGAGATGGGAGATGTCACTGAGCTGGGCAAACTGGTACAGCTTGTACTGGGCTGTGCTGTCAGCTGTGAGAAAAAACAAGGTAAGCTGTCTACTGTAAAAGAAAGAAAACCAAGCAGATGCAGCCATCTGTGAAAACACACTGGATTAACTTGAAGTCAGTTCACATGATTATTCTTTAATGTTAGTCAGTCACGGTCTGTGCTTCACAAGTTTTCCAAATGACCACATGCTCTTTTCCCCACACCAAAAAAAAATGTATATATCATTATTCAGAAGAAAAAGTTAAGTGATTTGTTATTTAAACTCTAGCTTGATGAGCACAGGTTTTCTGAAAATAGATGCAGTTCTGGTTTGGTTTTTAGGAGATTATTTGTGTTAATCTGTATTTGGCTGCACCGTCACTGGTCTCTGTTGTTGTTTTCTTCTAAACACAGAGCAAATCCAGCAAATAATGACACTTGAGGAATCTGTCCAGCATGTTGTGATGACAGCCATTCAGGAGGTGAGTGAGCCTCTTGCTTATCCTTATCCTTGGTTCTCTCTACTTTGCAATAATCCCAGCTCTTAGTCATGGTGAATTCACTATCAAAGAAATCCGGATAAGCATAAGACTGAACAGCATCCCAGAAACCCAACTCTGTGATATTTCAAGAATATGTTAAGCATTCCACTGACACTCATGGGACTGGAAAAAACATTATAAATGGGGGAAAAAATGTATGTCAGGGTTTATCAAAGTTATCCATAAAATCCAATAAACCTGCTTTTGGGAAATGCTCTTGTATTTTCCAATAATTTGATCTTTTCAGCGACTTTCTTGTGGCTGCTTTGTTTTAGCTCTTATCAAAAGAACCTTCATCTGAACCTGGAAACCCAGAGACCAGAGGTGACTTTGACTATCAGGTAAAACCCACAACACTTTCATTCCCCCCTCTGTATACTTTCTCTCCACTCAGCAGATCTGTTATATTTTTCTTTAGTTTTTTTCCCCTCATTCTTTCTAATGTTTACTTCATAGAATGATTAGTATGACATCTAGTCTCCACTTTCTGTGTTTGCAGTCCAGGAAATATTATTTTCTGAGTGAGGAGGTAGATGAGAAGGAGGACCTGAACCAGCGCTGTCAAGACCTACAACATCAGGTTGGTTCATTAAATGGGGTTCATGTCTTATTTTGCAATAATTTCTTCAGAGCTATAAGTTATAATCCTTAAGATTTCAGTCCTGGTTGGTGACACCTATGGTTACTATGGTAATGGCAAGTGCAGTTTCAGTACAAGTTTTGATGAAGGAGCGTTGTCAGTGCAAACCTCGGTGACAGAAACATTTAATTTTCAGAGACTGCTTCGCAATAAAAGCACCACGTTTCCTTGGTTGATTGCTGTTTATGTGAAACTGCAGAAGTAGGAAATGTGGGGTATGTGTGAGCGGCTGTGATATGACTGGAGCACAGTGAACAGTTAACAGTTACTGGCTGATATCAGTGAGATAAACTTATGCTTATATGCTGCATTGTTTCCTGTGAATCCTTTGAGGGTAAGTATACAGTTTCAGTCCAGCGCAGAAATGACAAACTATTCCACTAACAGTGAAAATTACAGTCTGTGACTACTATTAACTTCCATCTTGCAAGTCTCAGACAGGAGATGGAATTACTGAATATAATTACAAGGAATGGGTATTGCTGAAAAACTGATGACCACAGGTAGAATCAAAACAGGGGTTTGATTCCATGAAAAACTTAAGATTATAACTTTTCAGCTGGTAAACTGGAGCTTGGGTTTGTCTTATCTTCCGTTTGTCTAACAGAACCACTGGCATTATCTCAAAAGACAAGCTATTTTGTGGTTTTGGAGTAATAAAAAAACATTTCAACTCGATGTGCACGACTTTTAGATACATAGAGGCCTAGTTTTGCTGTAGTGTGGTTGCAGCATGTTACTGATTGTGTGTACCTGCAGCTTTTGTGCTCTGGCCCTTATTGATTAGCCCGCCTGAGACTTTGTGTTCCCGTGGCTTGTTTTTGCTCCACTGACTGAGAAGGGTTTAATTTTGGCTTTTTTTTTTTTTTTTTTAAACAGAAACATTTTAGTCAATAGTTGCATAACATCAAGTTAAAACTGACACATCATTGCCTTGGGATGGAGCAGTAGCCAACAATAATTTGTACTGCTCTCAGCCCACCTGTTTGTTTACTTACTTAGCCCACACATTAGGGATTAGTCATTTACTGTTTACTGTTTATTGGTCCCTGTGCTAAAGCATGCAATCTGTCCTTAAAGTTCAGTGTAGGGTTTTGCTGTATTCAAACTGGCAAGATGTCCAGCAGGTAAGTATACACTCCCCTTTTTAATAGTGGAATGCCAGCTCGTCTAACTGTAACCTCAGTTCAGTCTGACTCGGACACAAACATTTTGTTAATGTAATACAACTTTCTCTCCCCTTCTCAATTCAAACCGACTTCATCAACCTGAAGTTTCTTTCCCTCCAACTATAACAGTATAACCAGCATTACTAATGGTCCTCAGGGAGCTGTACATACTCATCTATTTATATCATGAGGATCTGGTTTTGACCCAAAGGCTAATGCTAACAACTCCACTATTGATTCAGTCTGCCTGAGACCATTGCACACCAGCTGACTAACTAGCTTTTGACGACTGAGCATGTGAAATGAGAACAAAGCATGTGTTCGAAGTCCTCTGTGCACTAAAGGCGGTGAGTTTGTCACTGTGTCTCTGTGTTTTTCCTGCTTGAATGTGTTGAGGGCTATCATATGTTCGCTTTTGGACTGAGAAGATTTAAATTTTCAGCTATCTTGATAACGTTATTCTGGAAATCAGCGTTGAAGACGTTCTCTGATGTTTTTGTGCATCTTCTTTCTCTTCTCTGTTTCCTCCCTCTTTACAGCTGTAGCTTTGTCGTGTTTGTACATCTTCATCCCCTCTCTCAGCCGTCTAATACCGAATCTCCCAGTCTTTTCACCTCTTTTTGCAATGTTTGTCCTCTGTTGCTCTCTCTTCACCCTCAACAGTTATCAGTGGCGCTGGAGGAGAAGTCGGCCCTTCTGACGGAGACACAAGCTCTGAAGGAGAAGCTGAGCCGCTCCGACTCTCTGGACGCCTCTACCACTGCCATCACTGGCAAGAAGCTGCTGCTGCTGCAGAGTCAGATGGAGCAGCTTCAGGAGGAGAACTACAGGTACACACACTCAGAGGTGGATTTACTAAGGAAAACAGTCCAGGGATTCGACCTAGACAACCTAGTAACATTCATCAGGCCTATACATAATAGACATGAGGACATTTACATAGTTTGTTTAAAGTTTTAGAAATAAACCTTGCCCTGTTTTGTGTCTTACAAAGTTTATTCCGTTACACAAACCACTGCTCTTCTGTCATGTATGTCTCAGACTGGAGAACAGCAGAGACGACATACGTGTGCAGGCAGAGATATTGGAGCGCGAGGTGGCCGACCTGCAGCAACGTAACGAAGAGCTGACCAGCCTGGCGCAGGAGGCCCAGGCCTTCAAAGACGAGATGGACATTCTCAGGTGAGACCGCCAGTATTAACATTTACTGTGGAAGCCAAGAAGTTGCGGAAGTTACAAGCTTATACTCTGCTTAAACTGCAGAAAGCCATGCATCAGTACATTGAGAACTTTTAAAAATGCAGTTCATTCATAATTCATCAGAGCCTTACATTTCCTTATGTGAAAATGTGAAACACAACTTCTGTTGCTGTGATTGTTGTGAATAAGACTTAAATTTAAACAAGTCATTCACTGGTACATTAAAGTGCCATTTTGGCTGAAAATGTGATATTCTTCACTTCATTCAAGTTTCATGAAAAGACCGAAACCATCAAAGTATTGTCATTATGTAAATTATTGAATACTTTCAAAATAAATTTCTAAAGATTTGCCTCTTCAATGGGAATGAATGGGCTTGGACCTAACACATTATTGATTTTGATCTGGTCCTTTGAAAGGATATATTCACAATATCAAAAATGGCAGCAGTAGTTCGTGTTTTATCATTTTACACTCACAGAAACAACTCCCACACTGCCCACACACAGACATCCATTCAGCTCCTCTCTCTGTCACATCTGTGTTGATAATATGAATTTCATGCATTGACACTGGCTTGCGTCAGAGTTGTTGGCGTTCAGTACTTATGTCCATATCCATACAGATGTATTGTGTTTAAGTAAAAGTCGTCTTCCTGTGCCGGTACTCAACACAGTCCACACTCCTCCCCCTCAGGCATTCATCTGACCGGGTGAACCAGCTCGAAGCACTGGTGGAGACGTATAAGAGGAAGCTTGAGGATCTGGGGGACCTGCGCAGACAGGTGCGCCTCCTGGAAGAGCGCAACACCATGTACATGCAGCGCACCTGCGAGCTGGAAGAGGAGCTCCGCAGGGCCAACGCCGTCCGCAACCAGCTGGACACCTACAAGAGACAGGCAAGCTGTGGGCTGAAGAGAGGAGGGAGAGTGATACTTGCTCTCGTGTTGACGTCCAAGTGATGTTAAACACATCACTTGGCTTCTGCACGTGTTTGGAAAACGTTGCAGTTTTTATAGAGCGCTCTTGCCAACACAGACTGTTGCTATGCTCTCTGACTTGCAGGCTCATGAGCTTCACACCAAGCACTCGGCAGAGGCCGTGAAAGCTGAGAAGTGGCAGTTTGAGTACAAGAACCTTCACGACAAGTATGACGCACTGCTGAAAGAGAAAGAAGTGAGTTGGTGAAGAGTCGGTCAGGAAACAAAAGTTCAATTGTGGTGGGAGGAAAAAACACAGTGCTTCTTCTGTGGTGTTTTATCACCGTTGTAGCACATG
Source organism: Toxotes lorentzi (assembly GCA_037833715.1). NCBI lineage: Eukaryota > Metazoa > Chordata > Actinopteri > Toxotidae > Toxotes > Toxotes lorentzi. Next base: position 16,561,392 of record JBBMJY010000010.1, read on the forward strand.
TTTGTAGTGGCTCTGTCTCATATCATGATCACACACTAAAGCCCTGTGATTTCACTTTACAAAATGTAGTGATGTAGTTTTTGAGTGGTGGCAGTCCTTGTGGGCATCACCATTTGTTGTGATGATTACAGGACGCACACTGCAGCAGGAGGAATTGTTGCCAGGCAAATATCGTACTATTCTTCAGTGGACTCCCACGTCCAGTGTCAGTTCTAGCACCTTTTGCAATCTGACAGGAGTGATTAATGTCTTCTGTTACTTGTGGGCGTAATTAAGAAATACACACTGTACTGACATGTAGTTACATTTACATTCACTTTGTCCATGTTATAGTAATCTGATTGAAATAGTGTGCAAGTTTAAATACAGGAGACCCTTAATTCTGTGGGGCTTTAAGGTTGTGTTGTAATATACTGTAATGTGAATCTGATTTCCCCGGCCCTTAGCCCAGATGTAAAATGACTTCAGGTCAGTTTCCATGTGTATACTGCAGGTGGTCTTCTCTATAAATGTTCCCTCAGTTTTATTTCATTCTGGATTAACTTTGTAGATGCCATTAATGGTCCGATAAGTTCTTTAACATACAAACCAAAGCAGGCTGAACTGAAGCTGAGGTCTGTGTGTGTGGTGCTTTGTTCCTTAGCGTCTGATCTCAGAAAGGGACACACTTCGGGAGACAAATGATGAGCTCAGGTGTGCACAGGTCCAGCAGAGGTGTCTCAGTGGAGCAGGTGAGTTTTAATTCTGCTCAAAGAATAATCAAAAGCAATTTTCCACTTGTGGCAGAATGCATGTTTTCCTTTTATCATGCTGTAAACCAGCAGTAAACCTATCGTCTTTCACAATTTTGGAGCGTTTTGTCTTTTAGTTAAGTCCAATTTATTTATAGAGTATATTTACAAAACAACACGTGTTGACTAAGGTGCTTTGCAAAGAAACATAAAATATGCTTATATAAAATACAAATAATTACAAAACTGAATAGACAAATAACTAAGAGACGCACTTCAACAATGTTTGGCTAAGATAATAATTAAGGGGACTCAGTGCAATTGTAAAAATCCATTGCTCATGTGAAAGACCATGTGAAAGGTTTAAGCTGAGGAAGCTGTTTCCTTAAATCTGCTAAGTTTCCCGTTGACACTTAATCCCTCTCTTTCTCTCTACAGGAGGCTTGCGTGACAGTGGTGTCACAGTGGGAAACCTTGCTGCAGAGATCATGCCTACTGAGCTCAAGTATGTCTGTTGTTATTATTATTATTATTATTATGCTGTGTGTGTGTATGTGTGTGTGTGTAAGCTGTGGTGTGGAGGGGTTAATGTGTGTGTAGCAATCGAATTTGGCCGTAACAGATGAGATTTTCTCTCTAAACCTGTGAAAAAAAAACATGTATTGGTGTCATTATCAGTTGCCCACTCGTACCCTATATTCATCTTCTATAGCCTGAGATAAACTGCTCAGAGCTGCTAACACAGCTACAAAAATTTATTTTTAGAAATTGAATGCGCAATAGGCCCCGAAATAGCAAAACATGGCAGCAATGCACATTTGGCCTGGGCGTTGTCTATGGAAGGCTCGGTCAATTCAGAGCTATTTTTTCTTTCTTGTCTCCCCCTCTCTCTGACCCACTTCATCTGTCCCCCATTTCTTTTGCCCTCCTCTTTGCCCCTTTGCTTCACCTCCTGTTCCCTCTGTCTCCTCACTCCTTTCGGCAGGGAGACATTGGTGCGTCTACAGAGTGAAAACAAGATGCTGTGTGTCCAGGAGGAGACCTACAGGCAGAAGCTTGTGGAGGTGCAGGCTGAGCTGGAGGAGGCTCAGCGCAGCAAGAACGCCCTGGAAACCCAGAACAGGTAGGGGGGCGTGTGTGTACTCATGCATACACATACAGGCCAACATGTTCAGCAGTGTTAAATAATCATTCCCCTTCTAGGCCACCATATTGTGTGTTTCTGGACATTAAGCTGATTATTTGGCTGAGAGGAGGAGTGATATCTGCCTAAATGTCAACTCACCCTCTGGACTGTGTGCTCAACTGAGCTGTGTGGGCTGGACCGGAGGACAGACAGCAGAAAGCCAGATTGTCCCTTGACTATGTGTGTGTGTATTTGTGTGTGTGTGTTTACATGCCTGTGGGCATGTGGACATGTGGGTGGACTGTGTGTGTGTGTATTGCAACACCAGGCCCAGGGTGTGGGAAGCATCCTCAGCAACAGTGACAGGAGGAGAGGAGTGGAGTGAGCATGCTCAGTAGAGCAGAGCAGTGAATGGCCAGGCAGCACACTTGGTGGAATGGATGAATGCTGCCTGCAGCAGATGTACAAGGATCCGCACAATGATTTGCAAACATCTTCCACCCACAGACGCAACTTAGTAACCTTGTGCTTCATCTTTCCTCTCATGTTTTCATATCTTCTAACATCCTCCTCCTTTTTGTTTGTGGCTCTCTCCACAATGTTCCTTAAATCTTTTTTTTCTCTCTCTCTCTCTCTCTTCTCTCTGTTTCTTGTATGTTTCTTTGCTCTTTCTGTTCCTAACCCTTTCTCCATGTCCCTTCTCCACCCGTGTCTGTCTCCAAGGTTGAACCAGCAGCAGATCTCAGAGCTGCGTTTTCAGATCGAGGAGCTCCAGAAAGCGCTCCATGAGCAGGACAGCAAGACTGAGGATGTGAGTGGAGAGAAAGCTGCTTCCTTCTCCTCTGCCTGCTTTTGTTACTTCACACTTACAACATCCCTCATCACAAATCATAGTTTTCTACCATCAAGACGACAGAATAAGTTGAGATATACACACTGTGTGCAAGTGAAAACTTTAGTTTCCTTGGGAAACTGCTGAACTAGGTGAAATCTAGAGATCAGCCCTTATTTTCTTTTGTCTTGATCAGATGTTAATCCTTATCATTATGATTATATCATTGTTATAATTATCAATTACTGTTAAATAAACAGTATTGTGAAACTAAAATGGCCAAGATATGACAAAGACAATCACATCATTCTTTGAACTGATGAAGTAAAAGTAATGCGGACACTCCGTATGTTTTCATGGCACACTTGAGTGTACTGAAAAGATCACTGTTGAACACTCACAGCTGTCAAGGACTGAAGTGTCTGTTGTCCTACTTTTGATGCATGTTGTGTGGGATTTTAACCCAAGTGTGCTGTGGTGATTCACTGTTAACGCCTGCCCCTCTCTGTCTGTCTCTCTCCGCCTGCCCCCATCGATCAACTCTGCCAAAATCAGGCTATCGTAAGTACGGCCCACCCTCTGTCCCACTGGCCCATGATTTAACTCTTTGACAGCTTGACTTTCGCCGTGTATACTGTGTGTGTGTGTGTCTGTGTCTGTATGTGTGTGTGTGTGTTTGTGTGGCATTTATAAAACCTTATGAATTTAGAGTTGAATGTGTTTTTTATTCCCCTCTCTTTTTCTCAGTCCTCCTTATTGAAGAAAAAGCTTGAGGAGCATTTGTAAGTATCCCACAGCTTCCTACATATCATTTATCCATGTGTGCTCCAAACATCAGTGAATTCACACGCTTTTGTTATGTGATTATTTCAGGGAGAAGCTCCATGAATCTCACTCAGATCTTCAAAAGAAAAAAGAGGTCATTGATGACCTGGAGCCCAAAGTGGACAGTAACAGTGAGTCGTTTTCTCGTTGCCTGCCACCTGCCACCGTCCACTCTTTTCTTCTTCTCTAAACACTTTTTTTTTTCCTTCCTCTCAGTGGCCAAGAAGATAGATGAACTCCAGGAGATCCTGCGGAAGAAGGATGAAGACATGAAGCAGATGGAGGAGCGATACAAACGCTATGTGGAGAAGGCAAGAACTGTCAGGCCACCTAAAACAAAACATGTTGTGCTCAGCATGTACAAAAAAAAAAAAAACAGGTTGTGTTTTTTCACTTATTACAGGGGAACTCCACTGATTTTTACACGTCAAAGCCTGATCAAAGGTTCACAGCAGTACTGCTGCATATGTGGGGAAAAAAAAAGTTGTGTAAAACCTTTTGTGGCTCCACAGGGAGCAAAATCTGATAAACTACCTCAAATGTCACTAGTATCAGTGTTGGTTTGAAAATGGAAAAAAAAAATTGAATTGTGGAGTTCAGAAGAAGTGAGCTTAACAGATCTCTGAAGCCCACTCATCATATCTGTTTGAAGTTAGCAGCTCAAGGCCACATCAGCTGCTGCAGGCACAACACACCCAAACCCTCCTAAAAGATAATGCTTTTTTTCTGCTGCAGCAGTTTTTTTTTTGTTTTTTTTTAAGAACTACCTATCACGAGTCTACCAGTGTTATAGAAGAATAATGCTAAATCTAGAGTTCTCCTGTGTGCAGGTGATCAAAACCCTGGATCCCAAGCAGCAGCCAGTGACTGTGAGTCCCGACATTCAGGCTCTGAAGAACCAGCTGACGGAGAAGGAGAGAAAAATCCACCACCTAGAGGTATGAACCTTTAACATGAAGACACGAATGAGGTTACTCTGGCCCTGTTCACGCCCACTAATGCACAATGATCCTGTTCCTTTGTGCAGCATGACTATGAGAAGAGTAGAGCTAGGCATGAACAAGAGGAGAAACTCATCCTTACTGCTTGGTACAACATGGTAAGTGAATGTATAAACACATAAAAACATGTAGATGCAGCATTTACAGGTTCATGTGGGGAAAAAACTGCTCTACCACCTTTGCTCTAATGAAACATGGAAGAGTTTCAAACAGATTTTTTTTTAATTTTGCCAAACAGAAACTGTACACATAAGACAATTCCTCACTCTTCCTTCGTCTGTCTCTTTCTCTCAGGGGATGGCGCTGCATCAGAAAGTGTCCAGCGAGCGCATGGGAAGCTCCAACCAGGCCATGTCCTTCCTCGCCCAGCAGAGGCAGTCCACCAACGCCAGGAGAGGCCTGACACGGCACCACCCGAGATAGAACGTCCAGGCAGCAGCGCAAACATACTGAAACTTTAAATGAAAAAAAGCATAGAGAGGATGAAGTGATCTACAGCAAACTTCATCTGAACTCCCTGAAACTTTGCCTTTATGCCTTCACAGGATCGCTGCACCTCACAGAGTATTTTTAATGCTGCTGTTGCCCCCTGCTGGCTCGTAATGATACGAGAACTTTCTAACTTTCTCTGTGGAGCTCAGGAGGAGAGAGATACCGCTGAGTCTTACTCTGCTTTTGATTCAGTTTAGAGTTTGATTCAGAGTTAACCCATAGAAACAGAAATGAATGAAGTAGAAGAAGTTTGTAGGGTCTGAAAAGAGGCTGTCTCACCTTTTAAGGTGACTTTTAATTCCTCTTTAGCCTCTGGGACGCACTCCTGTTTCTTTAAGGTCTCTTTTAAATCTTTTTTTTTATATACATATATATATCTTTTACGTTATACTGTAGGATGGAATGTGAACTAGTTTTGTCAAGGTTACAGTTTAAAAGTGACAGATGAAGGAGGTGTTATTAGGGATAGTATATTTACTGTTGTAAACGTTAATGAGGACATATAGCTACAGAAGTTATAGGCTGAAAACAGACAACCACGTGCAGCCATTAGTACATCTCTTAGGTTTTGTTCATTTGTTTTGAGTTTTCTCCTACATTTTCTTTTTCTCTTCTAGATCTTGTGTTTTTGAGGTGAGTTTTTTTTTTGTTTTGTTTTTAATTTAAAGGACCTTGAATAGATGTGAAGACCATGAGGGGTGTTTAATGGCTTTAGTCTGGTTTTTACTTTTCATTCAGTTGAATCTGTGTTCTCTAAATGTAATATTCATAATAGGGATTTATTAGAATTTTCAGAAGATACACCAAAGCACTTTCTCCTTAGATGAGTGAGTTTGATCAGTGCCTCGTTAAATACTCTGGATGATGCTATGGATGAAACTGAAGTTTTCGATATTTGCGTTGTCGAGCCCGTCTCGTTTGGCGAGAATACATTTTACTTAAAGAATGCTGCAGATTCATTTTTATATGTCTGATAATGGTACTTTCTCAACTATGTTCTATTTTGTTGCCTAAGATTATGACTTACTGTTTTTTTGGGGGGGGTTTTTTCCATTCCCTTCTCTCTTCCCAGAGAGTGTTTCAGGGTATTGGCTGTGGGTTGGACCTAATTGCACTCACCACTTTCACTGATGTGAAGGTAGGCAACTGAAGGCCTCTAAGTTTGGAAAACACAGTGTGACTAAGTCCCTAATTATAATAACACTAAAAATAATGACTCAGCTAATGGCTGTTTACCGCCAATGACCTCATTTTTAGTTCAGCTGAACTGGAAGGAAAAGAATTTATCAATACGCTGGAATTCTTTTGTTGTCTGTTGACAGGAAGTCAAAGAGGCAGAGCCTGTGATAGATGGCTCATGCATCCACACTGCGTCTGCCTTTATTCACTACTGGTTAACTTTTCTTTTCAGCAGATGTAGTAACTTTAGTCTGTCCCATGTCAGTATGCTGCTGTTTTGTGACTTGTACTTCGTCCCTGTAAAATGTTTGTGCTATGATCTACACAGACCAGAATCCTGCTGTTGGGTGCACATGTTTTTCTACTGATGTTTCATCATTTTGTGTTGATATTTATGGGGTAAAGTCATTATCTTTGCTGCACATTTACATGGCTTGAAGGGTTGAACTTTTTGTTTGTGTCACATAAAATGGTTGAGTAGATTATAGCATACTGTACTTCACACAGGGATCTGAGGCAAGTTAAAGATCTGTAGTCCTATCTGTTCTACTTTTGCACTACAAATAAATGGGATCTTAAGAACCGGTGTCTGAAGTTGTCTGTGTCAGTGTGTTAAAAAAAAACTAAAGTACCATTGAACAGCCTGTACTGACTGAACCATTTATAGCTACTTCTTCAGAAGAATCTGAGAAAAAGGACTGACCCTGTTTTTATCACCTTTAGATTATTCTGTCATAATCGAAAGGCCAAAGTGATTAATCAGACTTCTCACATCCTTTTGTGCATCTGTGGAAGAGTTGAGTGAAAGGGCGAAAGCACTCTTTATTTGTTGCACTACTTTGTACATGTCTGTCTCAAAGACATAACCAACACACTTAAATCTATCATGGATTAATCAAACAAAATGTAAAATACCACACAGACAGAAAAAACAAATGTAGTACTTTACTGCATTTGTTTTTTTTGTTTTTTTAACAGCAGTACAGTTGTTTAGTCTAAACTTTCTTGGATGTATGCAAGAATGAACATAGCTCTAAATAGTTAAGTCTGGCTTTTAACTGCCTGAAATCATACAAGATGAATAATGTACACTCAGAAATACAACCCAGCCACACATTATTCCATCCAGAACTTGCAATGATAAAAACCCAGGTATAAATAAGGGGAAAAAATAATAAAAGATTTCAGTAATTCCCATGGAAACAGGTTGAAGGGGTGGATAACAGCTATAGATGAATACTGATTTATGATAAACCATATAAAGAGGGCAGGTGAAGTATATGTGCCCTTATACACAGACACGTGGTTTGTATTATATTGTATTAGTGTGACATGTTTGAATGTTTCACCCCATTCACATCAGTACCGTAACAGTCTTCAGTCATTAATTCCCCAGTATCATTCCAAATATCACATTAAGTATCAGTTCAAATGCCGGCACAGCAGGGGGCGCTAAAGGCACGACGTGATGTCATCGGAGGAAATTAAACATGGCCGACGGTGAGCGATAGATGGTGAAAGTTAGCGAAAACCGTTGGTAAAGCCTGGGAGGCTCTCGGCGTTTGCTGCAGGTATTTGAACTTTGTTGTGGGACGCAACTGTATTTTTTATAGATACATCCCACACCTGAGCTGGAGCTTCAGGTTGAGTTTGCTCGCGCGCAAAGGCCTTACCAAACCGGGCATTAGCCCGCGGTGTTAGCCACGTTAGCAACTGAACCAGCGCCTGCTTTTGTTTTTGTCAGGCGGTGTGCGCTAGAGGGCTGGCACTGTGAAGCGTTTTAGCTTTTTTATTTCGCCTTATTTCTTAAAAAAGTATTTCTTTTCTGAACTGGACTGTGTAGCTCTTTAGCTTAACTCCAGAGCTTTTTTATTTACTATCACGGGTGGAGTCCAGCCCGTCTCGCAACGTGTTGGCAGAGCTTTTCATTGAAGGCCAACTTCGCAACAAAGCCATACTTCTTGCAAAACTGACAAGACACTCGCTTTTGAGCTGCCGGACTGTGCCTGTCTATGAACATTACACCCAGGTAACATGGATCCAAAGCGCGCACACGGCAAACCTCAAACCAGCGGCGGCGACGGCAGCAGCGGCGACTCCAGCTGCGGGAGCCCCGCGTCCCCGTCCGGCAGCACCGCACCGGCGTCCAGCAAAGCCCCGGCGCCCGGAGGCAATGTGTTCGCTAACGACGGCAGCTTCATGGAGATGTTCAAGAAGAAAATGGAGGAGGAGAGAAGGAAAAAGGAGACGCAGCAAACAGATCGAGACGCGAAAGCCACCGAGCAAGGACGGACATCAGTGGAAAAGAAGCCCCCTCCCGTGACGAGCTTTGTAAGGGGTTTGGCAGTTGCAAGATGAGATAGCAGTAGTTCAACACACAAACAAATTAAAGCACCACGCACTGACTGACAGTGTTACTCTGACTGGCACTTCATTTATTACATCCTGAAATAATAAGCACTTCAGTATTAGCTGTGGTATCATTTCACACACATGCCAGTGTTATACTTGCATTATTTTACACTGTGGCATTGTATGTAAAAAATAGTAGATCAGTCTAGGGATGCTCCTCTCTGATGATGGTTTCGCTGGTGGTGCGGCAGGAGACTAAATGTAGACCCTCTGCTCTGGTGTAGTCTCCTTCATTGGCAATCCACCTGCAAGGGCTCCTATAACGGTTTCAGTCTTCTATCCCCTAACCCAGGTGGGGAAGCGCCGAGGCGGTGTGTTCCTAAAGACCGGCATGGTTGCCAAGAAGCAGAAACAGGACACAGAGGTAAGTCGGGTTGGTGGTGGCACTGTCAGCATGTTGTCTGTGTAGTTTAGACTCCCACGGCTGATCACCTGTGTCACCTTTCTCACAGGCTGAGCCAGGCAAGAGCGATGCTTGGTCAAAGTACATGGCTGAGGTGAAAAAGTACAAAGCCCACCAGTGTGGTGACGACGATAAAACCAGGCCTCTGGTCAAGTAGGCTCCGTAAGGTGAACATGAAGCGACAGTGTTTACTGTCTGGGAGAAGCTCCGGGAGGGCCGGCCAATCCTGACCTTCTCATACTGCCAGTTCACATTACCTTTCACATTACGGCTCTCACAAACTCCTTAGACTGTCACAGCCCCCCCCCCCCCTCTTTTTTTTTGTATTTGTCTTGCTTGTTATTTGTTGGGCGTCAGTGATTTGATCTGGTGTCTAAAGGTGTTTCAGAACTTGACAAACTTGACAAACATTCGTCATTATTATTATTATTAAATCTTTTCAAATTTGACATGTCTGGTTTATCTAAGGGTTCATTAATAATTTGATTTGTTATTAGCCAAACCAAGGTTTCACTTAAATCTCCACAGCCTGTTTTAGTGTGGTGTTGCGTGTAAGTTTTGGTAGATTGTTACCTTGAGACTTGAGTGTAGGCAGTTCAGAGGAAACATGGTTTTACTAGAAGCATCAGTCACATGACTTTCATGTAAGACCCCATCAGATTACTCCATTGTGAAGGGAAAGATTTTAATTCAAAGTCGGTTTGAGATCTATACAGAATCGAATCCATTCAAGAATTCAAGTACAATGAAAAGTGTACATCTTTCATTGGAAAAAAAAAAAAAAAAGCTCAAATTCAATTTGCAGTTTACATTTCTTACAGGTATCAGTGATAATTACATTATGATAAAAACAGCACCAAATAGACACACTGACCATGCATCAGAGAGGGAGACATACAAAGGCACACTTTCAGCTGCACCATCCACACACACAGACACTCAGGCATGTGCACGCACACACATACACACTCACCTAATCAAAACTCACTCATTTCTTCTCCCTGTCCACAGTGATATAGGTCTATTTTGTAAACATTGACAAACAGTATGTCATTTTATTTAACAATTCTATGAAGAATAGTATTTAAAACTTATCAAATTGTTTAAAAAAGTTATATTTAACTGTGGTATTCATGAAAAGTTGAGCTGATCTTCTCAGATCAAGTGTCCTAAATGTAGCCCAGTCTGTATTTCAGACCTCTGTCATCAGTGGTCTGTCTGTCACCCAAAGCCACGTTCCATCCTGATTTGTCCCGTCAGGTCTTCAGAGAGCATCCGCTGGATGTAGAAATCCATCTGTATCATAGAGTCTTCCTCTTAGCGTCTCCTCCTTGGCTTTGACTGACATCTGGACAGGAATAGTACAGTTCTTGAAATCCGTGAAAAGCAGTGACAGACAAAAACACACACACAAACAGATTGGACGACAGCTAAAACGACTCCATAACAGGCATGCTGCCACCAACAGACGAGCAGAGAACAGAACGGGACCAGACAGAAAAGGACAACCTGAGACAGAACACCAGACATTTGAAAAAAAAAAACATAAAGGCAGGAGAGGGAGTAAATGGAGCAGGCTTTGAGGGTGGAGCGGGGGGGAGGGGTCAGATTTTACCTGAGAAAGCGAGCTGCAAGTGAGGAGGCAGAGCAACCTGAGACCCTGACTGGAGACTCTTATACAGATCTGAGGAGACAGGACAGGGGAACAAGGAGGGAAAGGGAGGGAGGAACAGATACCAGCAAAACAGGGAGGGGAGGAGGGGGGGTGTGGAAAAGAAGGAGAAGGCAGATGGGGGACAGGAGCAAAATGGCACAGAGGTAGAGGGCGGGTAATGACGGCCAAACAGAGGAGGAGATAAAGACAAGAAGAAGTGAGGCCAAGTGAATGACCAGAGGGGGAAAATAACCAAAACAGGGTTGAGAGAAATTTTGGGAAAATGAAGCAAACAAAATGGAATAATGTCAAACAGGAGAAAAATCACAAGCTTACATCTGACACAGAGTATGGTGATAAAAACAAATGATGCTCTAACATACAACACAAAACAAGGCCTACACAGGAACACCCAAACACACAACAGCAGAGCAGCAGACATACAGTGCCTGACTATTGTGTATAAAAAAAAAAAAAAAAAAAAATCTAATTATTTCAACTGAATCAACTGGATGATTATTTTCCACATTATACTATTTATTATACCGAGTTCCTGTCAACTGTGTTAAATGTGTATGTGATGAATAATTGAAATATCATCTGTATGAAGTTTCCATGTTTGTGCCCTGCGTTCATCACTCACTCTGGGTCAGGGTAGAGAACGATGCATTGCTACTGGCCGCGGAGCCGCTGGCTGCCGTGCTGGAGCCTGCCGTACCCAGTGGAGGCAGGTTGAGCAGCGGGGGGAACTGGAAGGGTAAGGACACGGGCACCAGGCCCCCCAGCATCCCGAACCCCAGGGGAAGAGACGAGGCCGAGCCGAGCAGACTGCCGCTACCTGCTGTGGAGACCTGAGCAGAAACGGATTAAGATCTTACAAGTGTTTCACAAAATGCTGACTCTAGATACTGTGTCAGAAAACACAGCAACTCTTCTGATTTCTTTCTGATCCTGTGATTTTTATACTTCACCCAAATCACAAAAACAAATTTCCCCACTTACCAAGAGTGGAACAAGATCCTTTCTCACATTACAGCTGTTACTATATAATGTACTGCTGCTGTCGGGCAGTTCAACCTATAATAATGTAGGCTGATTTTTTTTTCATGATCAGTTCATTTGCAGATTAAATTCTTGATTAACTGATTCATCAGTTCATGTACAATGTTTAAAAATTCTCATCTCTACTCCTTTCAAATTTCTTGTTTTGTCCCACCAACAGTCCAAAAACCACAGATATTTACTACAAGGTCAAACAGATAATAAGCAAATTATCACAACAGAAATGTGTGAACTAATGAATGTTTTGGCATTTTGCTTGAATAATTAATCAATTATCAAATTAGTTGATAATTAACTTTCTGTCCATCAGCTAAGTGATTAATGGATTAATTTCAGCTCTACAACATTTCTTAATAATAAATGGTCATAGGTTTTGTCTATTAAATAAGGTGGGACTGTATTTGAGGCACTGGAAGGATTGAAAACTGACAAATTCAACAGTCACATCTGTTTCTAAAAGAAATGTCCCAGCTACTCTTGATGATACACAGACCTTACTTTGGCCCATTTGCAATATTTCTTTCTTCTTCTTCTTGTTAGAGAACAACTCTAAAACGCTGCTGCTCACTGTGGATTCTCGTGAGTACAGAGTAACCTAGGACACTGATTCTGCTAAATCCACATTGCTATGGATTTTTGCTGGATTGATATTGACTCGGCTAATCAAACCATATGGCTACACACCACTCAGGTTAAGTGGAAAATGCTTGTGGTTTAGGTGAGCCACCCATAGAAGCATTGATTGATCTGAATAAGAGCCTTTTTCTCGGTTTCTTGTGTGAACATCAATATTGAGTAATACTCAATATTCCACACATTAGTCAGCTGAGTAAACCAAATCAATGAGCAGTTTACATGTTGAATGTATAAAGAAAAAAATAATTAAAAAATATTTTTTTCTGGAGACTGATTATAGTGAATGTGAGTAAATGTGAGTACTGATGCATTAAAACAACAGGGAGGACACACTACAGGTTACTAATCTGGACATGAAGTCAGTACAAACCTGTGGCAACTGAGAAGAGACGGATGATGATGAAACAGACGCAACAGACTTGGCCCCCTGAGGTGTCCCACTCCCGGGCCTCTGACGCTGGCCTGGGTTGACAGAGGCCACTGTGGGGGAGGAACTGGACCCTGAATGCTTGCTTATGGATGAGGTGTTAATAAGGCTGGTGTTGGTGGTGCTGTTGTTGGGGGTCTTCTGGCTGCCTGGAGGAGTGTAGCTGCCTTGCCCTGGCTTGGTCGCTCCTCCCTGGGCACCTGAGAACTGTGGGCGGAACCCTGCTGGGGTTTTGGCAGAGTACTGGTGTATGGTGGGGGTTGCCTGAGACCTGGGGCTCTGAGAGATGGAGGGTGAGGCGGAGGCGGTGGAGGTCACAGCAGGGTTGGGGGTGCGGGGAGTGAGTTTGACAATAGGTGGGATACTGCTGTGTGTGGACTTGGTGAGAGTGGCGTGCATAGGGGTGATGAAGTTAGACTGCGGCTGGGGCTGGGGCTGAACTCCAGGGAGCGTCTGAGAGAGGGAGGCCGACGGGGAGGATTTACTCTGTGGGGTGATGGGCAGGCGAGTTGTCTGGAAGGTTTTGGAAGTCATGAGCGAGGGTGATGAAAGGGTGTGTGGCCGAGACTGAGGCGATGTGAGGATGAGAGCGTCGCCGCTGTTGGCTTTACTATTATTGCTGCCTTTGAGGAGGCCTGAGGGGGGAGCGGAGACCCCCGTCTTTGATCCTGGGGGCACAAGTGGAGATGCAGTGGGTGGTGGACGTGGTTTAGGTGGTGACGCTGAGGCAGGCATGTTGGCTTTTGCCACACCCATAGGTCTCTGAGTGTTCAAAACTGAGTGTCTGTGAGCCTGCGGCGTGCCCTTGGCAACCCCCATCCCATCCACCCTCACTGAGGGTAGGGGAGAGGACGTGATGGAGAGAGGCCGAGACAGAGAGGTGGAGGAAGACGAAGAGGTAGAGATATAGTGAGGTGCATTGGAGCTGGGAGTGCTGACAGAGTTCTTTTTCTGCTGCTGAATGAGTGGCGAGGGATGGTGGGAGGAAGGGTTGGTGGCTGTCTTGGGTCCATCTGGGGACGGGGGGCTGTCCCCCTGGGCCAGGCCCTTGGCTGCGTTACCGAGGATGGCGAGGGCCTGGGAGATGGAGTCCAGGCAGGGAGCCGTCAGATCCTCATCGAGAGAATCGAGGCATATGGGCTCAGATGGTGACTGAGGTGGTCGCTTGGCAACCTGGGCAGCGGGGGAGGGAGTGGCACCTGCCGAGGGTGTGGACCGCTGGACCCAGACAGCCTCCTGGATTTAAGGATTACACAAAAATAACATTTCATAACCTGACTTTACCCCGAGTGGTATTAAAGGACAGGTTTTCAAGGTCATCTACAAACATACTGTACATTTAGAGATTACATTTAGAGACACGTAAGACTGATCAAGAGCCCAACCTAACAGCGAGCACATTCAGTGAACCACACTTCCAGTGCATCACCTTTAAAGTACAACTCATAAAAAGTCTGACCTTTGGCTTGGCCTTGGGAGTAGGAACCATCTTTTTCTTTGCTCTGGAGTGAAATAACAACATAGGTGAGCGAGAAGAAGCTAAAACATCAGAGTCAGTTATGAGGAAAAACTGATTAATAGTACGTGACATGACTCACGTGTAGCCTGTGAGGTGACCATGAGCCATGGTGCTCTCTTTGAACAGCATCCTGTAGACAAAAATAAGCATGTAAGACATATTCATACAAGAGATGTTCATGTACAAGGGTTTACTACTCAGCTAGTATCAATCTTGCTAGTTAAAGCTGCTACTGAAAACATAAAATGCAGCTTGTAATTAGTATAAATACACAATGAAAATCATTATAACACACACACCTGGCCTGCATCCAGCCCTTCGGCCAGAGAGGCTTGACTTCGGTCTCCATGAAGGCTTTGAGGTAGTCCTCTAGAGACACAGAGTTCTTTCCCTCCAGCTCATAGCAGGTCAGCTTCACCTTCACCAGGTTACACAGCAGTGACCTGGAAAATGCATACAATGATGCAAACACTGCGTCACCACAAGGGGAAAAGTGACGGTTACGTACATTTATGGCTCTTTGCAGAGGAAACGAACCTCCGTCCTCTGTGTCACTGACCTGAGTTTGTCGTCCCAGACAAACTTCTTTCGAGGTCCCATCACCCTCTTCCCTGGCTTCTCTTCATCATCATCCTCCGACCCATTCTTCTCTCCCTCCTCAGACTGCTGCCTGTGAGCACAGACAGAAACATCACATGTCAAATCACCTGTATAAACAGCGTGAATGG
Source organism: Toxotes lorentzi (assembly GCA_037833715.1). NCBI lineage: Eukaryota > Metazoa > Chordata > Actinopteri > Toxotidae > Toxotes > Toxotes lorentzi. The sequence goes on from JBBMJY010000010.1 coordinate 16,576,419, forward strand.
AAATATGTGAAGAGGCAGGCAGATGTAATGACCGCGACAATCTGAGCTGCGTTCCAAACGAGAGCCGAGGCTGATTCACGATGTGTCCTTACTTTGCCACTTTAGCGAGGCAGTCCATGTTGTATCGAGCAATCTGCTCCGGCATCACGCTGCACACTGCCAGCTTCAGCTTCAGCAGGGGCGTTCGAAGACGGTCATCCTGGGTGACGGAGATAAGCATAGTCGGAAAAATCACACACATACGAAGGGCAGCACAGTCGCATGCTAAATATAGAATCAGATAGCGAGCACACAGACAGCAGACACAGCTACAAAAACAAGGATTTAGCTTTCACACAGTTACATCTGGACACCCTGCCAGTTTTGGATGGCTCACAATATCCACCCAAAACTGATGTAATGAGTTAAGTGCAGCAAGAAGTCCTCATGGTCTGACTTGGAAGAGACAACGATTTTTGTCCCCACGTCTAAAGATATCATCAGTTACTCCCACACACCTGTATGTTGAGGCTGAGCTTCTTAAGGCGTTTGAGCAGAGCTTCTTTATTGCAGGGCACAAAGGCCTCCAGGTGAGAGTAGACGGCTGAACGCACCTCTGAAGGCTGCTCCTGAACCTGCAGCTCAATACTGCCACACACACACACACACACACAGATTTATATTTGCTGATTTATAACTGTCTGCAGAGGTGAAACTCTGAATGGTACTCACTCCAGTAGGATGTTGTTCATGTCCAATGTGAAGAATTTCTTCCTGCCCTCTTCATCAAACAGACGGGATGCCTGTGACCAGAGACAACAACAATCATCAAACAGACTTCAGCAACGTCTCTGTTCACATTTCTGAAAGAATGTGTCACAGTCTCGACCAACACAGACGTCAAAAAGCGGCGAGGTTATCAAAATCTCTGACCTCTCATGGACCAAGACACTGGTACACACTTATCTACAAAGCCATGCCGGGGTTAAAAGTCTCCTTATCTATGTAAACTTGTTCAACAGAAATGTGTAAACAGTGATGCTTGACTCATTTTTACAAACAGTCCCTAGAGTCTGCACTGAACTTGGTAATAGGACATTTATGTATGTTCACTCTGCCTGGTCCTTCTATTCTGGCTGCTGATGTTTTGGGGTATTTTAGAAATATGATGTTAGTCTCACTAAGTTATTGTTTGCAGCTGGTCTTAGTCATTTTATGGTTTTAGATCGTTCTAGGGTTGTTTTACATGACTGCATTAGAAATGTTATTCCTGATATTTTAATTGCATTTCTTTTTAAAAATTGCATTTTTAATTCTGATTTTGTGTGTTACCCGTGATGTTGTCTGCAACTCATTGTTATTGCTACCTATCTTGGTTTGGGAAAAAAGGCATAAAAACTTTAAAAATTAAAAGCAGCATCCCTTTGACATATTGAACATGATTTTGATCATGAATATTCCAACTCATATGTAATGTACGCTCCACAACACGTGATCCTGGGTAGTACTGAAGTTCATACCGCTCTCAGGTCTTCAATGCGCTTTGCAAGCGGGCCTGGGAGTCCACTGGGCAGAGGGGGAGGGGTCATCACGTTACCCTGTGACGCTCGGCTGCCACCTGCTTTATGTCCTATCCCAAAGGAGCCGTTCTCTCCCTGCGCTGGACTGGAGGGCTGAGGGGAGTCCAGCATCCCAAAGTCCAGGTCGCCCATCATGTCCTGCAGTATGTCATTATTGGCTGAACCCAGCAGTGACATCACAGCTGGGTCGGCGCTCAGGTCAGCCATGCTGCAGTCGTTGCTGCCAGCAGCCTTGGGGTGGGTGTTGAGGAGTGCACTGTTGGCGTTGGGCACTTTGGCGTTGGGGCGTGGCAAACCGGCAGAAGCCAGATTCTTCTTGCGCATCTCCTCTTTCTCCCTGGTGAAGCGGCGCAGCATGTTGGCCAGGTGGAGAGAGTCCTTCATCAGTTTCTTCCTCTTTTTCTTTTCTGGCCGATGAACATTCAGGGCTGAAACTCTGCCAGAACAGAAGAAGAAAGACATTTCACCAACTGGCAAAGGAATGAATCTGTCATGATTAACTCCCAAACTGACAGACTTAAGAAGGTGAGGGCGCTGAAGGAAACCATGACACAAACAGACTAACTTCCAGTTGCAGAACTCCCTCTTTCAGTCTATTTGATTACACAATTGTTAGACTTTTGAATCTATCTGCACATTTAATTGCATTACAACACAGACTTCTGAAAAGAGGAAGTAACACATACAAAAATAATGCACACATAGAAAACATGGGAGAAATAATAGGCCTGAGATTAAACCTCACCCAGGCTTTGGTACTTTGTTCTTCTTGGGTTTCTTTTCCTCCAGAGTTCCATCTTGCTTTTTCCGTCGTTTTTTAATCACCCGCTCTTCACCATCTTTCATCTTCTACAAATGGACACAAAAATGTAGGCTAATTAGTGTCGTGTAACAACAGCAGCTCTCATTACAGAAACAGTTTAACACTGACGTACAAGAACATTTATGTATAATCTACCTGTATATATAGGTGCTTTTATTTGCAACATATTCATACAAGTGTAGAGAAGGAAAAACCTACCTTGAAGTGATTATCCTCCATGCCTGCATTCTCTCCCTCAGAGTCAGACGCTGGTCTGAACTGCAGAGTGCCTGTGTTGATGTAGAAGCCTCCATGTTTTGTGGTGAGGGAGGCCGGTACCAGCTCATCATACTGAGGTCGGGAGAGAAGTGCAGTTACTGTTAGTCTCCTTCTGCTACTCAGGACACAACGTGTGATTCTGTGTAAAGTTTTTTGTGTATATTCTCAGCCCAAAACAGAAAATTTCAGATTATCATAGAAGATTAAAACACAAAAGGATTGCAGTTGGCACACAATTTGGAAATTAATTTTTCATTTTAATTAATAAAGTTTGTCTTTGGAGAAAAAAAAGAAAGAGTACTCACAGCCTCTGAATTGTCTATAAAGGGGTCAGTCTCATCATAGCCATATCCAATATCAATGAGATCCTGCATCCTGTCCTTTTTCTTCTTCTTAGAGCCACCACCCTGCAAACAGAGCGGAAACATGGGGATCAAAAACCTTTTAAGGTTTATCTGGCATGCACAGCACACACCACATCCTAACAGTTGCAGCTGTAACAATATATTCAGATATCTTCAGATTACAACGCTTACATATTTGCTCTCAAATTTCTTGGCCAGCTCTTCGACCTCCCGTCTCTCTCTCTCATCATCAGCAAAGGGGTCACTGGGGTCCAGGGGAGGAGTGAGTCCTTTGGGGACTGTTGAACCTGCAAGCTTTACCTGAAGTACACAAGGAAACTGGATCAGGAGTGAAACAGAAGCTTCTGATGTTTTTCTTAATAGCGTGCCTATTCTCACAAGCAGCTATGAACCTCCTCAGTCAGGTTCATAGGTGGTCCTCAGTTGTAGATCTCAGTCTGGGAAAACAGTTGTATTATGTCTTCTGTAGCTCTGAATGCAGTGATTTGAAATCTGAATATATATATATCTCCCTGATGTTAACAGGGGTTAGAATTGGTTGGGATTGAAACATGAAGTCTAAAACTTTAAGTCTGTACTGCAAACAATTTGAAAGATGTGGACATTAGGTTGTGTTCATGTCGTATTGGAAAAACCGTAAAAACAAGTTTCCGACTTGTAAATAGAGTTTAGTCCTAATTAAAAATGAGAGCCTCTGAAAGCTCTGATACATCTGATTCGTGCTTCACAATACAGAAGTACCTGAAAATCAAACAAGTAGAGATATCTCACATCTGCCTAAGACTATAAGTCAAGGTATTTGAACCCAAATTTAATGGGCACAGTGTTATACTGTCAATCCACAGTATATTAAACCCTCACTCAAGCAGCTCTGAAGTCATACAACTTTCTTAAGTTGTTCTGTGATGTGAGCCGTACCAGGCTGTAAACATGGAGATTTTTCCCATGTCTACCATCCATCCTATATGTCCTGAGAGCAGACAGTTAACAAACCAATGAGGGTCAAACAGAAGTGGAAGATCCACTGTTTCTGTAGTGTCACTGACTCAGGATGCAGCAGCCTCTGCCTTAATAATTTGCTATCACACACACAGGTCCACCAATGTTAAGCAAATGCAATACCAAATACCTGGATTACTCCTTTAACATGTAACCATTCATCCTCAGCACTGATTGATTTTCCTGTCCAAACCATGGTCAAGGGTCATAATAAATAAAAAGCGTAACAATAAAAGTTACATAGTTGAGCTCCTTATTAACGCTACCTGTACACAATTAACACTTTTATGTAAGTAACAACATCTACAAGCGTGACATCTCAGCCCCACAGCCCAACCAGTGCGCCTCTCCTGAACTGGTGCCAGGTTAGGCCCCTCCTGCTCATATCATGGTGCCTACTGTGTCTCCACTCTCTCCTAACCTGAGTAAGAGTTGACTGGACCAGCTCGCCGTAGTTGAACTCGGCGGAACCTCGTTCATTCGGCTCGGTCAGCGGGAGGTTGAGGCGGACGGTGGGTTTCGTCTCCCCGGTCTCGGCGTCGCCTCCTTTCGTGTTTCCAAACAGACCCCCGCAACCTCCTGACCCCACGGCCGCGGCACTTCCACCTCCATCTTTCCCAAAAGTGATGTCTACGGCCTCATCTTCGCGGCGGCGTTTCTTGCTGGACTCCGAGGTCGGCGGCGAGGTGCTGAAGGATGAGATGGTAACGAACGGCACTTTCCTGGGCTCTGCCATTTGACGCTCTCCGTCCGACGACCGGGCACGCAAAACGTGGAGCGCCACACTCCTCTGCCGCTGGCTGGAGAGCTAAACCTGGAGATGGTCGACAAGTACAGCTAGCTAGTTGCTCTGCTAGCTAGCTTCCTCCGAATGGGTGCTGCAGACAACACAATCACTTTTATCTCCTCTCAGTCCGTTTTAATCCATATAGTTTAATCCCTGGCGCGGCCCCCGTCGCCTACGAGGGACTTAAACAGTGAGAAATCGCAGTTTTGAGCGCTTCCATGAAATTAGTGGTTAGCTACCGCAAGGAGTATTCTGTAGTAGCCATCTTGATCATTATTATCATTATTCAGTGGCTGGGCGTGCGTATGAAAAGAAAGCGGAAGCCGGGGAGGAAAGGGAACCGTGTGTGTCCAATGGCAGAGCTGGAACACGCCCACCTGACACACAAGCGCGAATGTGGACGAGATGATTGTTGTACACAGGCGGGACACAGCTCTACTATTTACTACACGGAGATTTTTTCCCTGGTTTTTCCGCCCTGTTAGCTCATAAAATCAGTTAGGGATAATTTTTATTCCCCATCCCTCCTAAAGCTTAAGAGGTGCACATCAATCTTATGAATTAAATGTACCCTTCCGACACATAAATGACCGTAGATCAGTGGTAGGCAAATCCCTATTTTTTTTAAAGAGATAAGAGATAACAATGTAAATACACGGCTCATGTGAATCCCAATAAATATGACCTTGTAAGATCTAGTTATGATAATAAATGATTTGCATTAAACACAAACTAGTATGTTGAGTTTTCCCCCCACCAAAGTAACAGCTCCTTCACTTCTTCATGGATGTATCAGGCCTTATTCATTTTGTGTGGCTAACCTATTAATTACATTTCCTGTGTAGCAAAACGCAGAGCATTTGTTTGACTGTTTTTCTGAGTGGAGGGTAAACTGTCTTGTGATGAATAATTTAAATATTTGGGCACAACAGTGTGCAGCTGTTTTCACACGTTGTATGTTAAATCTGTGGAATGCCCCTTTAATTTTTGCACCTAAAACCCTTGGTGCAAATCAAACTTTCTGTTCAACAGCGTGTATTGTTCAAGTGGCAACTACAGATAAAATCTCCTGCTTTCATTCCTTCTCAGCCACGATTAGCTGGTTAGAAATGGATTCCCTGACTCACTGTTAGTTTGTAGGTTTTAGTGTATTTCGTTGTACATGAGTTTCGTAATTAAATGGTCAATCAGTCGAAAATCAACTGATGACAGTTTTTCAATTCAGTTTCATTTTATTTATATAGCTCCTTCCACAATCAAAATTATCTCAAAGGGCTTTACAGAGACCTAGAGCCTGACCCCAGAGAAAGCACAAGCACTTAAGGCAACAGTGGCAAGAAGAGAACAGAAGAAACCTTGAGCAGAACCTGGCTCAGTTTTGGCTTCTCAAACATTAAGTGTTACCTTCTGGAAAAGATTTTTTTATCAATAAAAACTGTTATTTATATACATGTATCCCAGTTGGATGAGTATAAAATCTTACATATTTAAAAAAAAAAAAAAAAAAGCACACTATTCAAAGTCACACCATCCCATTTCTACCAGTCTACTAAAATTATTGTTGCATAGGATGTTCAGGATGTGGTATGACTGAAGCTAATTAATACAGAGTTATTACTTCTTACTAAACCCTCATGATTGTTTTCAATTTTCACTGCTACAACACCTTAACCATAATAAATTGGTATACCACAAAATAAATTCCCCTAATGACCATCAAAGTTGTATTGTAATATCTATGTCCTATGCTACACACAGCAACAATGCTTTGTTCACCAAGTATCACTAATGTCCCAGTTTCAATGGCTTTGACAAACTCTTAAGTTGTCTCTGATGTCGAGTTAGAATAACTGATGAAGTGACCTTCAGTGAATATGAAATGAAACAAAGAAAGTCAAAGTGTAAAAAACACTTTTATTCTTGAAAACATTGTCATTGATTTAAGACCAGTCAGCAGTGGCACCACCCCAGTCAGATGCCTGGGCAGTAGGGGCAGTGGACCAGTCCTCTGTGGCAGGCTGAGTACTCCAGTCCTCTGCTAAGGAGAAAACGAAAAAATAGCAAAAAGCAGAAAAATAAATATCTTACATCTTCAGAAAATCTGATTCAATATACACTCACCAGAATAGACTTCACCTGTCTTGACAGCTGCAGCTGCTGTAACAAAGATCAAATGTTACATTAGTTCAGTGACACAGAACAGTAGCCAATCAAATGCAGTTTTATAAAGTAAAGATAAGAGTTGATCAAAAGAAAAATACTGGTGATCTTACTTGTGGGGAACTGCTGGATGGGTACAGATGGCACAGCAACACCCTCAGACCAGTCAGCTACCTCAGGCTGAGTAAACTCAGCTGCAGGGGCGCTCCATTCACCCTGGAACTCCTCCTTCCCAACAGCCTTCTCAGCTGCAGCCTGCTCCTCCTTCTCAATCTGCAGAGGAAATGTGTGCATTACAGCATGCAAATCCACTCATGTAACCATTGCATACAGCAATATCTAGCCACTGTACATTTGACAAGGTGCCTTGCATATGTCTTACCTCTTCAGGGTCCCTGTAGAAGTACAGATCAGGCATGACCTCCCATGGGTGCTCCCTTGAGATGGTTCCCCTCATCCTGAGAACCTCCCTGGCCAACATCCACCACATCAGACCCACAGAGTGGTGACCCTGCAAAACAGTCACAGGTTGGTTCATACCCACAAACGAATAATTATACAAAACAAAGTTTGCCTTTTGTGGCAAGACCTTTACCTGCTTCCCCCTGTGTGGTTCAGAAAGAAGAAGAGGTTAAAGGCCAAGCATATTATTTAGCACACATCCTACACCCCGCACCGCACAGACAGGACAGCACCGGGCTCTAACAGTGTGCAAAATGTAAGGATTCACTGAAATGAGGAAAAAAAATAGTCAAGATTACTGAATATAATGTTCTATTCAGTTGGTCTCACCTTATTGTTACAGGGGATGGCAATGTCCACATATCTCAGTGGGGAGTCAGTGTTGCACAGGGCAATGGTGGGGATGTTGACGTAGGAAGCCTCAGTCAGTGGCTGATGGTCAGCACGAGGGTCTGTCACAATCAGGAGGCGGGGCTCCCTGAAAGCTGCCTGGATCTGATTGGTGAATGTACCAGGGGTGAAACGACCATGGAAGGTGGTGGCACCGGTGGCAGAGGCAAACTTCAGCACTGCTCTCTGAGGTGTGAGAGAGAACAAGTTGTACTCAAAATCTCAGATGAACTGATGATAATTTCCCTTATTATTAACAATTTGCACTGTGGCTCAGGTCACTATCAAACCCCAGTCATGGGACCGCCGTCCTCATGGTGTTAGCGAAAACCCGGCCCGCTTCCTCTTGCACACTTCCGACACCTGAACACTGACATCAGTGCCCGGCTTTAACAGTGTGCGTATCACAGTTAATGTACTGATGTCCCACTGCACAAGCAGCGGTCTCTACAGCGTAACAGGACGTTGATTTACACAGTGTTTAACTTTACCTGTCCAGTGTTCCTGGAGGAGATGACACACACATCAGCTGGGTTCTCAATGGCAACAATGGCCCGGGCTGCCAGCAGCAGCTTCTCCCAGGTCTTCTTCAGGTTAATGATGTACACACCTGGAAATTTAGGAAGAAGCCCAAAGCACAGAATTAGATTCTTACTTCATGATTCTTCTGTATTTTCACCTGAGTGACTAACACCAAAGTGAGAGGACTCACCGTCACTTTTTCTCTTGTAGACATACTGCTCCATCTGGAAGTCCAAGTTGGTGCCTCCCAGATGGGTTCCTGCAGCCAGGAACTTCAGCACATCCTCCTCCTTTATTTGAAGGACATCCAGACCTCCGGACATCGTGACCGCTTTCCCTGCGTTACGAGTTAGATGGGAGAGCTAGGGGAGAGAAAAAACACAAGAACAAGCATTGGTCACACTATCACAGCAGGTGTGTTTTATAACGTTAGATCATGGTGTGCAATCAATTGTGACTAAGGACTAGAATTAATGGCATTTCTATTTGGATGTCAAAGTTATGTGTTGATTTCTATATAAAAATAAAACTATTCTGTTCAGGGACGGCAGGGTGCATTGTTAGCTACAAACCCTGGAGCGGGTAAGGCCTCAGCATCTTGCTAAACGGCACTGCAGCAGGCTACGAGCCATGAACTAAAGGCGTCCGGACACCAAACACCAAGGGTGCACTCACTTCACCGTATTCTTTCACATATAACAGGTTTGTAATTTTATTTCATTCGGCTAAACTGCGAATACGAGGTCTGATCAGTATTTCGAGTTACACGAGAGCGGAACAGCGAGACGAGCGCGTGTCAGCAGCTAGCAAGTTAGCTATGGATGTTAGCACTGTCTATTCTGTGATAATTGGAGGCGATGAAGACACGACAGGCTGGATTTATACCGTCCTGTTGTGTGGTTAAAGAGTAATTTATCACTACTTCGTATCCCTGGCAGCATTTTAGGGGTTTATTGCCCCAAAAAACAGCTTAAAACTCACCACGAAACAACGCCGTATGGAAATCTGACCACACGGTGAAAAGAGGGCGCTGGGAGGAAATGACGTCGCTTTTATACCAAATTTCCAAGCATGTGATTGGCTGTTTTTTTTATGACTGGATTGATGTAGTTCCGAATGTTGCCACTAGGTGGGGGCATATCCTGTGCGCTGCACTGACAGGAGCAGAGGTAATCAGAGATCGGTACATGGGTCGGATGGGTATCCCATATTAAGACAATGGAGATGGAAAGACCATATTAAGACAATGCTGAGACGTTGACTTCTCAGTCAAAGACTGACCTGTGTTGTAACAATGTTTGCGAGAGATAAAGAGTTCCAGGCAAAGGGATCATAATATGTACACAATGACCCAGCGAGTTGAGAAATGATTTCAATGAAACGTGTCTTATGCGCAGAAAGTTGTGTATGGCAGTGTAATCCTGTAAGGGCATGTATAGGCCTTAATACCGTCGAACTGTGACGGGAGACTGAACAGACACAGGCAGAGAAGTAGGTTAATTGGTAATGATGTGTCGATTCAAAACTTGTGTTTGGATGAATGTCAAGGACATTAGAGGCGACAGATCTTACAAATATGGCTAAAAAAGAAGGGATGGGGCAATGTGTCACATGAGGGAAGGACATGTTTCGGAGCTGTTTACTGGGAAAAGAGAAGGGTAAAGAACACTATACAGAGTAAATAAAAATGGGTTCTCAATGTGCTCAGAGTCTGTTACTTTGATCTGTCACTAAAGGTAATCAATTAATTTATTATATCCTCCCTCAGAGAAACGGGCAGTCTGTGATTTTGTGTTCATCCTTTTAGATTCACAAACTGTGTCAAATCTCATCTTAAACGAACAATTCCATAGTCAACATTGTAAAAAGGCGTTGGATGTGAAACAGTGGTACAGAGCTTGTTGAAATGTGTCATAAGGTCATATGAAGTTTAAAAGACAAAGATTCTTGATTCAGAACTTCTTAATGTGTGTAGCTAAATCACTAAGGAGGTCTGTCATGTATATTCTTCATGTGTATTCTTCATACAATCGATAGGCTTATGTATAAACAGACTGCACATACAAAACTTTGAAAATAAAATCAAATACAAATGGAGAACAAGTGTTTATAAGTGTTTAGTAAACACAAATGTTCTCTCTTTAATAAATAATTAACATGTCTGTTTCAGCAGACAGATCACCAGAAATAGCTTTGTTTCTTGACTGTACTGACAATCCTACACACCTTGTCCTTATTTCCTATTTGATGTCATGTCACCACTCCCCCTCTGCTGCTTATCTCTGTCCCACAGCACTGTGATAAGTCTTTGGCCCTTATGTTCTGACAATCTGCTGCAACATGCTGAGCGATATGTGTTTCTTATCTTTTGGAAGTGCTTCTGATAGTTTTACGCCACGGCTGAACTCATTAAGCCATCCCATCGGCAGAGTCAGCCATTCTTTTATATCGTCTGCAATTGATAAGAGGAAAGTATTATCATGTCGCTCAGGTACTTAAACTTTCCTAGGAGTTTTTAGGAAAGTTGTCTGTTTTGAAGAGTGGTAATCCATTGTAGTATGGGTTTATTATATTTTGAAGCTGGCTGTTGAATCATTTATACTGGAAAAAAATGGAAAAAATATCAAGATTCATGTTCCACACAGACATACTGTACGTCGTCTTATTTTATTAAACATCAACAAAAAGGTCAAATACTTTAACAATGGTAAGTAAATTAGCATTAACATAGAAACAAATGTCAAAACAAAAATCTTTACATTTTAAGGCAGCTGAATGTACTGAGCAAATATATCACATATCATTTTATTTTACAAAAAAAAAATCATAATAAATTAAATAGTTTCTCCTGGTTTTAAACTGTGCCATCACACAGCTGGAGAGGTTAAAGTGTCTTGATCACTGCAGTCCTTCTGAAGTCACATGCATGTGTTCCACAGCCGTGAAAAAAAAAACCAAAACAGACACAGGAATTCCCACCGCATTTCGAAAACAAGGGAAGTCTCAGTTAATGACAGAGTCCAAAATGCTCATCAGGATCACACTGTAGATCATTGAACAGCTTGTAGTGCAACACAGAACATCATATCATATCAGTATTATTTTAAGCTGCTTTCTCCAAATGTTCAGGCCAGAAGTTGGATTCCTGAACTTCAGCCATAACCTGGTGAAACATTTCATAGAGCAAACTCTCCACATCTCTTCTGTGATGAGCTTGTCGGTCATTTAGACAAGTGTACACCCTCTTTGCTCACCAGTCTGAATCTGCATCTTGTTACAGTGGAATGTTTTAAGTCACAGAAAGCTTCTTATGAGCAGCTCCACTGTAGCAGTTCCTTCCTCTTCACACATTACTGTCTTCATTCAGTGACTTGACTTCGATCTCTTCTTTCATTCACAAGCTTCTTATCAACTTTTCCCTTCAGGACTTCAGTCCAATGTGGGCCATCATCTGCTCATACACCGTCCATGCCATGGCGGCCATCATGGTCCTCCTCAGTGACCGAGGAACTGCCCCTCTGAAGAAGCCCTGGAGGCCATGTTCCTTAGAGAGAGGACAAGGACAGAGGTCAGATATGCTATAAATATATGATATAAATGTATCATACAGTTATGTTCTGTAGAGTTAAAACATCATTCAGTTCAGCTGGATATCCCCAAATGAAATGCAACTTGAAATTATGAACGGTGAGATAATGAAGGTCTCAAACATCCCTGACCTGATCCACTGAGTAAAAGAGGAGGGAGATATTTACCATATAGATGTATCTGATAGCCTCTACCGTCCTCAGCTGTGGATTCACTTGGACGTGTGTCTTGACCACATCGGCAGGCTGAGTGATCAGGGAGGCCAACACACCAGCCAGGATCCCACAGCTGAAGTTAGCCAGGGGGGCCGACGGAGATGTGCTGATTTCTTGAAGGAAGACAGACAATTAGGTATTTTATTCACATGATTGTTAAAGACAATTATCTGTTTAGCTTGTGTTAGAATTTTAAAAATATAAATGTTTGTCAAGCACTTTTTACACCATGCTACTATGTGTCTCTCTCTGGGTCTGTACTTACCTTTTGGCAGTGAGGCCTTGGTCTGGCTGTAGAACATGACGTAGATGCCAGAGAAGGGAACGTCTCTGAGGAGAGTGGGCATCAGGCCAGAGAACAGAGCTGCCGGACCTTCAGTCTGACACACACTACGCAGAGCCCCAACCACACTCCTATAACTGTACCTGCCACACTGAAACACAGTGATACAAACATACATTTAGTTTGGTTCAATACGCACACAAAACACTAGTCCAAATAAAGATGACACATAAAATAAAAGAAAACACATTGTGCAAATCAAACACTGCCCCTCCTGAATGTAAGGCCTGTAAAAAAAAATATATATATATATGGGAGTATATTTGGAGTTTGACAAACTAATAAATGTCTTTTGCATGTCCAAAGTTTAAAGTGAGAGCAGCTTATTTTCATGGATATCAACAGGATCAGTGATCTCTGCAGAAAATAAATATGCATTTAATGTAAGGAATGTACGTGTCTTTTAGGCTGTTAATTTTGTAAGAATTTATAATAATTTCAAGATAACACCAAAACAAGATCATATCAAACTCCTAATTTGGCTGTTGTAGACAATCAAGCATGAAGCAGGCAATATAGACAACACACTCACACACACACACACACTCACACACAAACACACACACACAAACACAAACACATCTGCACTCTGTGCTTACTTCAAAGCGTGTCTTGATCACAGTGACCGGCAGCATGAAAACCCCTGCCACCGTCCGGGCCCCACCTCCCAGCAGCACAGCCTCTATGGCCCCTGGGCTGCTGTCCTGGAAGAAGTGCTGCTTCAGAGAGTAGTAGGTGCTGAAGTAGATCCCCACACCTGGGATGGTCCGAACAAAGGACTAGTAGAGCAAATGGGTGAGAGAGTCAGAAGAATGGAAATCTCAAGCTGGTGAATTAATGACATTTTTTTTATACTTTCAAGTTACAAAATGTGAGGTTATGAGCAGCAGAAGGTAGCAGAACTTTGTTCTAACCGGTGAAACTCCTTTCCACAGTCCCAGCAGCCTCTCAGTCCGCACCACGCTCAGGAGCACTTTCACCATCCCCACTCTGCCCGAGCTGAAAGAGGAGCATTCAGATAAGCCGACAGGAAGGTGGTCAATGGTAAATAATGAACACTGCTTTCATGTGCTGCATGTGGGATACAAGGTTGAGCCGAGGCAAAACTTTCTATTGTGTTCATCCAGTCAGTAAATCAGCTTTTGGAGGCCATAAAGCACGTGACGCAAGCTAGTGACACTGATTAATGAATACGTGTGTTCAAGTGCTCAGCGTACACAGACTCACCCAGGCTGCACGCCGCTCTGCAGCGTCTGCAGACGGGTCTTGACCAGGTCAAGAGGCTGGAAAAGCAGCGTGGAGCAGGTCCCACTGAGGGAGCCACACATGAAGGCTTTGATAGCTGGGTGAGCCTGAGGAGGAGGTTAGAGACAGACACAAGGAGAGAGGAAGTATGAAGGATCCTTTAACTTCACTATGTCCCATCAGAAAAAAGGAGGGTAAAGCAAGGTTATCAGCAGGTCAGAATGACATCAGCATGCCCTGACCTCAAGTCAGTTATAAAAGGTGCAATGACAAAAATGGGGAAAAAAAAGAAATCTCACCACTAATGACTATGGTCAGTTAAACAGTACATAACTGTTCTGATTGTAAAACTCACCAGTGACAGTTCCATAGTTCTTCAGGGAGATGCGGAAGTTTTTTTCAACACACAAAATCCTCTGTTTTCCTTCCCTTCGTCTTTCTCTCACTCTGCTGAAATGTTGCAACTGCAAATCACACCTAAAAAGATGAGAAATGCAAAGTCACAACCTGGCCCTTCCCTTCAGTAACTCCACAGCACAGTGTTTGTCTATAGATGATGGAGCGTGTGTGCAGTCCTGCTGTCAGTATCAGGCTGCTGCTGATGGCACACACACACCAGGTTAAATATACTGGTCACCCGATCAACACAGCGTTTCCCATTTGTGATCACCTGACACAACACGCAGCTACTCATTAACTAACCAAAGATCATCCTGCTGCATATTAGGATGCATCTCATGATTGCCACCACGCTGCATGATTTTCATGTAGAGCGTGAATGTGAACACATGATGAACTAATTTTGTGTGTGTCTGTGTTAACACAGGGGTTTAAAAAGCCTGGTAACACTATGTGCTTGTTTCTAAATGATGCTTTGTTGTCTCCTAACAGATGTTTCTGGGTTTGAATCCCACATCTGCACTTGAGTCTATAATTTAATTAAACTCCAGGGTTTTTTAGACACACTGACAACACATGCATTCTGCTTCAACAAGACAGGGATATAAAAGGTGTGAAAGGGCCAGCAGACTAACTGCATTATCCTAACATTATAACCCCAATTTGATTTGATGATACATTCGCAGGTTGTAATTCAATTATTTAAGCTAACAGATACAACTTAAAGATCAGATGAGCTGTATCATTTTAAAGCTATGTGTTCTTATGCTCCTTCTGAAATGTCATCCATATCTATATGTGGCGCCAGAATTTTCAATTTATATGACAAAAAAAACCCAAAAATATTTAAGATGTCTTCGCCTGTAGCTCACCCTCTATAACCGCCTTATATTTCCTGCAGCATGAGGAGACCGATGCACAGATTGAATTCACAAGTCACAAAGTGATGCTTGACAATCCTCCGCTGCTTATGAAGGCGGTCTTCTCCTTCCTATGACAGAGCAGGCGCTCCTCACCTCACGATGCTGCCGCAGTGAAGTTTTCTCTCTGTCGAGGGCCCGAAAAATGAACCGCAACGAGGTTAAAGGTCTGCGTTAATCCTTCAGACTTTACTAACCAGAGCACAGATAAACCTGAGCCCTATTAGCAACCACAGCTCTGTACTGTGACATAAAAAACTGATAATAACCTGAAAGTTACTGCTGATAACTCAAACCGGCCGGTTCCTGTTCGGCGCCGTAGCGTGGCGTAACAGCGAGCCCCGCCCACCCAGGAGCCGCTTGTTCTGATTGGTTAATCAGCGGTCTCGCCGTGACGTCAGTATTAAACTGGCACTACGTGACAGGTGAAGCTCTGCACGCACAGGTTGGTCCAGAAATTAGTCCGCACCTTCTCAGAAACAACAGTTCTCAGTCTTTTTCCTGGCATGTCCCTCTTCACGTGCCCATGATCAATGACAGGAGAAGCAAGTAATTAAAAAAAAGGATGCAAATTGAATTTTAGTGAAATAAAGGTCAGCACGAAACCTTTTGTTTGTTCGTTTTCCATGTTTACATGTAAATATCCCGAACACCTTGAACCGCAGATGCATTTTAGTCTCCAACAGAGAGCATATCTAACGCACTACACTGAGTGATGAAGTAAAATACCACCAGAACGACCCTATTCCCAAAACCAACATTTCTCTTATAAAGTAATAATACACAAGTATATGAACGTGTACTTAAAATCATCATTTTGCCATATTTTACTGTAGTGCTGTTCATTTATAGATTACACCTTATTCTTAAAGTTCATTTTATACAAATAATACTACTACTGCTAACTTCAGGTTACTACAGGTGCCAAACACTGGAGTAAAAAGTACAATATTCTTCTCTGAATTGCTGTGAAGTATCAAGTAGCAGAAAATAGAAATACTTAAGTACTTGTATTTCTTCTACATGTACCTACTGTCTTTCCACCATTGAGTGGATTATAGAATGTCAGGGAGCTTTACATCTATATTTGAATCACAAAAGTATTTTTATGAAACAGAAAAACAAATCTTTGTTGTTTTTATTATGCCTGAGTCATTGTTAGTCATGTCATAAATGTGTTCAGTTTAAAGCTGCACTAAAACTGAAAAATGACAGAGAGAGAATAATGCCAAAGAGAGTTCTCACCCAAATTTCTCCATCCTTGTTTACTTTATTTGTTCCACAGTGAAACCGGTTTGGACCTGATTGTGGACTACTCTGTTAGTCCCTTGTGGAAAATCCCGATTGCCCTCTGGTGGTGAGAATGCATCATAAACAACAACCTGGACCCCAGAGGAGTCAGGTTTTGGACTTCATACTAGACCTTATCCATCCCATGACCCCCAATCTCTCCAGATAAACCTCTGCAAATAAACATCAGCATGAAATAAAGACACAGGTGGTCACTATGTAGCAGTTTAGAAAGCCTCTTTAATTGCAATACCAACATTTCACAACATGATTTTCCATTCCAGAGGTGCAGACAAACATTACAAAAGAACTGAGATGCAGTTTTTTCTTCTTTTTTGGATTTCCTTTGTTTTTAAGTGCGAAATACGTGATCCTTTTAATTGTGAACCTTTATTCTTAAAGTAACACATTCCTCTCACTTCCCAGCAGTGTGAGCCAAAAGCAGCCCCCGAGCACAGCCTGTGAGGGGGTTTGTATCTCTATTCAACTGCTCATCTGATACATCTACTCAATGCCTGGGTACATTTCAACTCCCCATGTCTATATGAAGCCCTGTAGGCCAGTCAGAGTAAAGTGTACATAGGTCAGAGTAACAAGGTATGTTCCTACCTCCTGAATCTGCCTTTGGTTTGAAACAACCTCAGCTATACCTCCCTCAACAAGCTGTGCCCTGAGAATACAGTGTGCGCTGTAAGTTTTAATCTACCCCGCCACCCCATTTAAACTTTACCCTGAACATTAACAAAAACACTGATAGTGATAAAAATAAAAATCAAAGCATGTCCAGAAAAAAAAGCCAACAACCCTGCCCACTAGAATTCAGCTGCATTTTAAGGCCTTAGTGTGTGTTGGCAGTCTGCGTGCCTGCTAGATGAGCATGTACACAGTCTCTCCAAAACTTCCAAGCTTCTCCGTCACGGTTTCGACTAAACAAACAAATGCAGTGGTTTATGTCTAGGCTAAAGTGTTTTTTTTTGTTGTTGTTTTTTTACCATGTCAGTGCAAAATTAAGATATTTCGGCACAGTCACAATCAAATACCTTCAGTACGCATCAATGAGTTTCCAATTGTTACTTGAAATCTGCCTCAAATTTTATTTTCCACATGAAATGTGTATATCAAATTATTAAGCTCAAAAGCATAGTCACAAGTGCTAACTGCAGCTAAACTGATAGAATACATTTCAGTATATAAACCTTCATTATAAACTGAGGCGAGAGCGCGAGCGTAATAAACATGAAGCACTTCCATTCTTAACCATTATAAAAACTTGTGCATAAAATACAATATTATAGATCGAGTTATTACTTTGGTCCCCTTCCAGTAATCTGTCTTCATTTATGTATACTTCTTTCTTTGTTTTCTCATTCTTCAATTAGAAAAATAGATCCTAAATCAGGACTATCATAACTGGAATGTTTCCTTATAAAAATATCATTTTCTTTAATTTTTCCCAGAGAATGAAAAATGAAGCAAAAAGAAAAATTTGGCCCAAAATAATGTGTGTATTTGTCAGCATGGTGATTGTCTCTGTTTACTGGCTTCTGTGTGTGTGAAAGTGTATTAAGAACGCATAGATTGTCAGTGTTAAAGAGATCACCTGTCACCGGTTTGTGTTTGTTTTGTGTTCCTCTCTGTTCAGCAGGTTCAGTAATGTGTGCTCATGTGGATTTGGGTCTGTCTATCTATGATGCAGTTCTAAGGAGGCGAGTGGCACAGAGGCTGTTCATTCAGGCTTGGGCTCAGGGGTCTCGCTCTTGGGCTCGCTCTCCTCGTCGCTCTCGATGCCGGAGCGGGGAACAGTGCGGCGCATGGTGAAGGGGAGGTCACCACGCCTAAAATATGGAAGAGAGGAAGAAAAGAAAAAAAAATAAAATAAAACACTGAGTGAGCGGACAATGCTTGAGATAATGTCACGGCACTCCAAGGAGAACCATTTTAACTACCTTCAACAGCTCTGTGTAGGACCGCTACAACTATCCACGTAACAGACTGAATACAAATAAAAGTTACTAGGTCTCCACAGTCCATTTGCCCACCTGAGCTTGTTCTTGAGGCTGGTGACTTCACGGTTCATGGCGTCTGCCGACTCTGTGGCATCCTCCAGCTCCCTCTGCAGTTTCCTTCGGTTGGCGTTGGCTCTCTGAGCCTCTTCCTCAGCCTCCTCCAGCTGACGCTTTAGCTGCTTCATACGAGAGTTCAACTTGTCGACCTGAGAATTTGACACAGACTGTGTTAGATTTCAAAAAAGTACTGAAATCTGTTTTCCTACAGGCTACAATGATGCAAAGCTGCTCTGCATAATACACCTTACACCGCAGCTGCCTACTATTTTACATAACTGTTTAAAATCGCCACTTTGAGCTCCAAGGCTTATTTTGGCATCGGAGCACTATTTCACTTACATCATACAATCAGTTACCAAGCTCTCAGAGAGTACTGATGTAGAGCTACAAAAAAAACATTACAGTAATAACACTCAGAAAAGCCAGATTACAGAGACAGAAATAGCCACTGCAGAGCTCCTGTGATGATTTTGAGTTTTACCATGGTGACTGAAAAGCTCTGACCTGGTCCTTGTACTGCTCTGTGTTGCGTCTCTCATCATCCACCTGCAGGATGACTTCCTTCAGTTTCTTCTCTGTGCGTCTCACAATCTTGGTGGCACCCTGCCTCTCCCTGAGTGAAGAGTACAACACTGATCAGGCTAAAGACATGACACAACTGTACGCCAGTGCTAGAGGAAGCATTTACATTCCTTAGTGAAGTAAATAGTAATACTGTATTATAAAAAAATACTCCATTACAAGTAAGTCCTGCATTGAAAATATTAAGTATTAGCAAAGTGTACTTAAAGCATTGAAAGTAATGACAGTGTGCTTTCAATAGCACAGTATATTTGGACCCTGTTATAACTGACTGGTGGAGCTAATTTAGACAGAGAGACAGATAGACTCAAGTTAAGTACAAATATGTCAACTCAGTACCAAAGTACAGAAAAGTAAATGTACTCCACCACTGGAACAAAGAGACTTTTCCCAGCATTGATTAAACATCACCTCTTCTACTGTATATAATGTGAAGTAAATGTGCAGTCGTTTGTCAGTTATCTCTCATTTCCACGGCTGAGGCTTTCACCTGGTCTCCATGTCCAGCTGTTCCTCCAGCTGAGCGATCTTTGCCTCCAGGGCAGCCATGTTGGCCTTGTATTTGGATTTGACTGTTCCCTCCAGCTCCTGCAGCTTCAGTTTCAGCTCCTTGTTCTGACGCTCCAGCTGGGCACGCGCCCCTTCCACACGCTGAGAGGCACTGCGCTCTGCTGTCAGCTCCACATTCATCTGGTCAGTCTAAACAGGTGGGACAGTCAGTTTGGGCTGAACACTTGGATCTTCAGACAGATATGCTGAACATCACAAACCTGTGCTGATAAAATGTGTAACGTGAGCCTACAAACCTGCAGCATTGCTTTCTTCAGCCTGTCGTTGATCAGCTCAGTGTTGCACTGCTCCTCCTCCAGCTCTTCCTCCAGCTGAGCAATACGAGCCTCCAGCCGTCTCCTCTCCTCTGCAACCTGAGCACTGAGAGACGCACAGAAGAAAAGGGAGATGGCCGGATACAGAAGACACATTAATAAGTTGTGCACACAACTGATAGTTTGGTCATTTAACTGAAAATTGAATGAGGTCTTACTTCTTGCTGGCCTGGTTATTAATCTCATCCTGAAGCTCGTCTCTCTCCTGCTGGGCCTGTCTCTTCACTCGCTCTGCAGCTGCCAACTCCTGCATAGGGACGAATCAGCAGAGAGCAGTTCATTTAAGTGTGCAAAAAAAGGGAGGGGTAAAGAACACAAGGCTTAAGAGGCGTGCATGCCGACCTCCTGCATCTGGATCATGTCGGCCTCCATGCCCTTCAGCTTCTTCTCAGTCTCCTTGCTCTGAGCAAGAATCTCCTCTCTGGACATGCGAGTGTCATCCAGCTCCCGGACAAGATCCTTCATCTGGGCCTGAGGAAGAAGGGGGAAAATAAAAAAGGGTCAGAGGAAACTGGGAACATAATTGATATTTAAACACTGAGCTGAGTTGTTGTGGACAGCAGATGATTTGTTTGCATTTAGAATATTTCAGCAACCAACTCACTTGGAGCTTCTTCAGCTGTTTGAGGGCCTCGTCGCGGTTCTTGTTGGCCATGTCGATGCCTGTCTCCAGCTCCTTCAGGTCCAGCTCCAGCTTCTTACGTGCGGCCACCGCTGCAGAACGCTGCTTCCTCTCATCCTCCAGCTCCATCTCCATCTCCCGCACCTGAATGATACGCAATTGATTTCAGCCATGTCCCATAAAAGAAGTTACAGATAATATATATTAGAGTGGGTTCAGTACCTGTTTGACCAGAGCTCTCTTCTTCTCCTCGCCCATCTCGTCACGTCCTGCCAGGTCTCTCTCATACTGGGCCTTCATAGCCTGCATGTTGACCTCCAAACGCAGCTTGGCGTCCTCTGTGGCCTGCAGCTCGTCCTCCAGTTCCTCCAGCTGGGTCTTCATCTCTTCCAGCTGCTGCTCCATTGCACGTTTCGCCTTTTCCAGCTCGTGGACCTGCACAACAGGGTGGAGAATTAGTGATGAGGACAACAGAACGAGCAGACCACACAGGCACAAACATCTCAGCAAACACATTTTCCAGACTTACATTCTTGCCAACGTCATCCTTAGAGGATACCAGGTCCTCCATTTCAGCCCGCAGCAGTTTGTTGTTGCGGTCCAGTTCTTCCTTTACGTCCATCAGAGACTCGAGCTCACGGGTTAGAGCCAGTGCTCGGGTCTCCTTCTCACGGGCCTCAGCTTCAGCTCGGTCGCGCTCCTCTGCATAACGGGCGGAGATGCTCTTCTCCTCTGCCAGCATCTAGAGAAAGTAAGGACAAAATGTTTAATGTTTGCGCAAATGAAGGCAAGGTGATCAAACGACCCACAAATCCTAAACCCAAAATATGTTAAGAACTAACATTTTATATTAAAATCTGTCATACTGTATTTACACTATAAATATTGTCTGACCTGGTCAAACTTCTTCTGCTTCTTCTCCAGGTTGGAGACTATCTGTCGGAGGTGGTCCTGGTCTACCAGCAGGTCATCCAGCTCTTGCTGGAGACGTGTCTTGGTTTTGTCCATCTTATCGTAGGCAGCACATTTCTCATCCAGGCGCTGGTTTGTTGCCTCCAGGTCCCTTTGAAGCCTCTTCTTTGCCTCCTCAGCAGTCTCCAGACACCCTGCGTCCTGCTCAACCCTCTTCTTCATATCAGCCAGCTGTATGGAAAGAGGTGGTGTCACTCAAACATTCAACGCTGTGAGGTAGATGAGTGTTTCATGATATATCCTGGATAAAGCAGCAATAGTTAAAATTAAGTCTTTAGTAGAAGCCAGTGCAAGTTTCTGGGCCACTGGTCTGTATGAGCTTACGGGCACATCTGAGGGACATGTTCATGTGTTTCACCTGAGCCTGCACTGTTTGAAGCTGCTTCTCCACATTCCTCTTGGCCGATTCTTCTTCCTCCAGCTGTTCTCTCAGGTTGTTGTGTTCGTCCTCCAGCTGGCGCAGACGTGTGCCCAGTGACAGTTTCTGGCGTGTCTCTTCCTGGAGTAGCTCCTGTTGTGAACACAAGCATATAAAGCTGAACTATAAGAAGCAGGCCTTTGATTAAGTAATGTGAGTTGCTCAAAATACTTGGCAAATTGTCCAGCGGCTGAAAACAGCCACATGCCTCAAGTATGCATGAATAATGTTTCATCAGCTTTGAGCATGGTTAGTTAATATATTTTTGATCACACTGATTGATCATTAATATCTCTAGTTCAAATGGATATAACCTATATGAAAGCATCTCAAGGGAGAGGAACTTTAGCTGTTACATCTCTGAACATACAGGAGGGCACAAACAGCATGTCCATCTGCGTACCTGAACATCCTGCAGCTGGGACTCCACAGCAGAGCAGTCTTTAGCCGCCTTGATGGATTTGCCCTCCACCTCACTCAGCACGCTGCTGACATTATCCAGCTCAGTCTGTGGACAGAGGACAACAAATGAATCACCGAACAGAACGAACTAATCAATTACTCATTGTTCAGTTTGGACAAAGAATAGTTCTTTAATACAGGCTTTGATTGAAGAAGAATCCTACTAAGTCACATCAGACAAACTGCTGTACCTGCACTTTTGCCAGTTTCTCAGCCAGCTCCATCCTCTGGCGCTCACTCTCTGAATGTTTGAGCTGCAGCTCCTGGACCTGGGCTTCAGCCTTCTTCCTGCGATGCTCAGATTCTCCTTTGCCCTGCATCAGCGTCTGCATCTCAATGGCCAGTTCATTCCTCTCTGACTCCAGAGCCTGCTTGGCCTTCTCCATTGATACTTTGTTCTGCAGAGAAAGGACACGAGCATTAGTGGTTTCTGTAGTCGAAAAACAAATGTGCAATGAGGGGAAAAATGAAAAAAAGTCAAGTGGATGAAAAGTTTTTAATTACCCTCTTAGCCTGCTCCAACTGCTCATTGAGCTCGTCAAAGGCCTGACCATGTTTCTGTCTCATCTCAGCCAGCTGGTGTTCGTGGACTTTGGCCTCTTCTTCCAGAGTCTTTTTAAGATGTGCCACCTCTGTCTCACGCTTGGTCCTGAGGAGGCAGAGCAGAGGTTAATCTGTTTGTGTCGAGATGTACAACACAAATATCCTGAAAATCATAAGGAAATATTTAACTGTTGTAGCTAACCCAAGACCAACAGCTCTACCTGAGTTCTTGCTGGGCGGCGGTGGAGTCCAGAGTGTCCTCTAGCTCGGTCTTGAGGGCCTCCAGCTCTTCTCCCAGGTCCCTGCGGTGTTTCTCTGCCTTGGTACGGGCCTGCCTCTCCAGCTCCAAATCCTCCTGCAGTTCAGAGAGCTGAGCCTCCATCTCACGGATCTTTTTCTGGGCCAGGTTCTTCTGAGCCGCCTCCTCCTCGATCCTTAAGGGAAGAACAGGTCAGCAGAAATGAGTAAATGGAGCAGTAGCTAAGGAATCTTTATCAAACCACCATATCTTTGAATGAAGTAAATTCTCTACTGCAGACTAATATACAGAGCACAGGGCAACAAAGGTAAACGATAATTCAGAGCAATGAACTATGAAGTCCATACAGACCTGGCCAGAGCTGCCTGGAGCTCCTCCTCCTTCTTGGCTAGCTGAGCACGAAGCTCAGCAATCTGGGCCTGCAGCTCAGCAATCTGGTCGTGTATCTCAGTGAAGTCACCCTCAAGTTTGCGTCTGTTCTTTTCCAGCTCCTGACGCTGCTTCTCCTCCCTGCGCAGACGGTCTGACAGAAAGAAAGAACAAATGAAAGAACTATGGGCATGAAAAAAAAAAAAGATGCTAAAAGTTGCAAACTGTGATAACATCCTCTTCTGTTTAGACTCGGGTCAGGGCCAGTTCCATCTATAATGGCTATCGTGTATGTTACTGTTTGTGCCGATCGTGTTCTCTTCTTACCCTCCAGGTCTGTGATCATGGCCTCGTGTTTGGTCTTGAGTTTTTGCAGGCTCTTGGATTTCTCCTCTTCCTCTGCCAGATTGGTGGTGAACTCAGAGATCCGCTCCTCCAGCAGCTTCTTCTCCTGCATTCACAAACATGGTAAACAGTAAGCACCCTTTCATGTGTTATGTTTAAGAACAAATTAGCAGAAAGACTCAAATAAAGCACTGTAGAAGTTACTAGCTCCTTAAAAGTATAGATCACTAACCAATCACAGTATTTCTGGTTCTTTGAATCCTAACCTTGTTTAGCTTGTTGTTCTGGTCATCTAGAACCATAACATCCTCTTCTATCTTCTTCATCTTAGCCTCCAAGGTGACCTTCTCCAGCTGGAGCTTCTGTCTGGCTGCCTCCTCCTCATCCAGCTGCTGCTCCAGGTCCTGTGTGCAGATAAATGACATAAGAGTTGGCAATCAAACAGTAATTACCTTTTAAAATGTTATCAGTGCATGTGTATCTAAATTAGTGGGTGGAGAGTGAGTGAACTTTCTCTACTTACAGCAATATTTTGCTGCATCTTCTTTTTCTCTGATGTCAGCTGAGAGGCGCGCTCTTCCTCCTCCTCCACACGGGCTTCCAGGTCGTGGAGGATCTCCTCCAGCTCCTGCTTCCTGGCAGCCAGACGGGCTCTCATCTCCTCAGCCTCAGCACAGAGTTCTGTCTCTGCTTGGAGCTGCTCCTGTAGGGCCATCTTCTCAGCATTCAACTGCGAGCAGAAGAAATTGATGACTTTAATATTGTGCACGGTTAATTTAAATCAAGGATAAACAGCACTTATTTGACATTCAAATAAAGCACCCTCCTTCATCATCTATCTATGAATAAGATACTGAAGTTCAGGGTGCTTATTCTACATTTCATATTACCTGCTGTTGTTTTTCCTCCATCTCCACAAGCTGCTGCTCAGCATACAGATGCTTCTCCTTCACTTTATTCAGCTCCTCATCCTTGGCCTGCATCTCCTCCTCCTGCCTGCTGACTTGCAGCAGAGGCTTCACCTGAGGACAAAATGGTGAAAAGAGGGGGGTGAGGGGTGGGGGGGGGCATAAGAAAAGACAGCTAGGGCAAAAAAAGCCAGGGAGCGCAACATGCAGTAAGCAACATGTTGGCAAAGACGTTGTAGGAGAGATTCACCTTGGTGAAGAGCCTCCACCACTGCCAGTTCCTGAGTTTAAGATAAGCAGCACAGTTCCTTTGGATCACCTTCATTGCAGTCAGCTGCTGCTGTCTCTTAGCAAAAGCCCTGCAAAGAAATATCAGACAGACTCAGTCACATTTTAATGGCACCATGCAGTGTGATGCAAACTTTAAGACAAGAAATGCCCAAGTTATTTTTCCTGATTCAGCTGCACATTAACAAGTTCAGCAGGATCTTTTTTTTTTTTTTTTTTTAAACCAAACCTCTGCTGAGAGAAAAAAAAAAATTGTTAAAGTGTGAGTGTTGAGTCTGCTAAAATGTCACTCAAGTTATGCTCCACATTGTTTTTATCAGCAGCTACTGAACAGGATCTCTTCTTACTTGCGTGCCACGTAGCCTCTGCACCAGGCCTGGAAACTGATGATGATGTCTGTGATCTTCATGTCCCTCTCCTCCTCCAGGTGAGCGAGGACACCGGCTCTGAAGAAAACTTTACTCTGGCCTATGCGGTACAGGTTTGGATCCAGCTCCAGGCTTTTGATCTGACAAGGCAAGAAATGCACTAATCAGTCGCACTAGAGTGTGATTTTTTTTGGTATCTTCTAGGATTAAATATTGTGGAGCTTAGCTTGAATTTTGTAGATCCCTTACCATGAGCACACAGGCCTGCTTCCCATCCATGAAGCCCTTGGGGATGGCGTTGGGAGTGAGGATCTCATACCTGGCAGACGAGGTGGAGATGATAGGATTTAAATGTTTTCTTATACATTCCTGCATGACACCAATAAGATGCACTGGGAACAGCCTTATTATTACCGTTACCTCTGTCTGAACTCCTGGAAGACGATGCGGTTGGGGAAACCCTGTCTGCAGATACGGATCCCCTCCAGCACACCATTACACCTCAGCTGGTCCAGAACCAGGTGGGGGTCCAGTTTACCGGCCTGAGGAAGGGGAACATTTGCTGATCAGCAATTTTTGCAAAACAGAGAAACCAACGGTTTTATGTTTCCATCACTTCTAAAGACGTGTGAAAATTAGGCAAATTAGAGCAACAATACATTTGAAAACGATGACAGTGTCACACAAATCTAACCCATCAGAAAACAGACCGATTCTACTGTACTATTTACTGTTGCATGACTGATGTTTGAGCCGTGTATCTAAATCATACAGCATATCTATCCACAGTACACAGTGACAACCTGCTGAATGTTTGATGGTTATTTATTTCTGCTTCAGTAGAGGATCAACATATTCTCTCCTTCACTCGCTATGTTCTACTGCCGCTCCCTTCAATCTCTAGCTCAGCCCCTGCTCCCTCCACCTCGCTTCATTAATACAAATCATAAACAACGAGAAATGTATACCCCTCATCCTAATCTCAGTACATGGGGACTTCCCTGTTTTATGAATGAATAAGTAGAGTTAGATAATCCAGGGACTATTTTAGCACCTGGAACTATCATACAGGAAATGAATTTACTGTGTTGTTCCTTCATTTGAAAGAAAGTTCCTGAGTTCATTAAAAGGTTCTTAGTCCCCTGGTGAAGTTCCTGTGGTGGAAATGCCCTAATAGATGCTTGTTTTTCTCTGATACCTTTTTCTCGTGGTTGGGGATGATGCAGCGAACAAAGTTCGGGTTTGTGTTCCTCAAAGTGGCCATGAGCTTGGACAGCTGCTCCTTGTACAGCTGGCCCACTGTGCGGAACATGCCCTTACGGGTCTTAAAGGCACCGGGCATCTCGGACATGCCAGACACCTTATCCAGACCCACAATGCGGTCCACTAAAAGAGGGACAGAGACAGAAATAGAGAGGGGAACAACATTATTTAAGAAGTCGATAGGGTTCAATTAAAAAATTAAATATTTAACCAGGCAAACTGAAACCGAATGCATGTCACAAGGAAGAATGAATATGACCATTGTCTCTCCACTTCCTCTTGGTAAGCACACACCAGGAGAGAGCAGAGATGGGACCAGTGAAACACCACACTAACACAAACACAGAGTGAATGTCGGGGGGCAAACAGAAATCAGGAGCATGAAGACAGAGGGGAGTCACAAAAAGCCAGTGAAGTGTGGAAAGATTACACACGAAAAAAAAAATATTCAGTGCAATGAGTGAAGAGGGTTTGTCAACCGTTAACACTGCCAGTTTGTATTTCTCTGGTTGAAAACTGTGTGTGATGGTTCACTTGTGTGTGTATGTGTGTTGAGGTGGTGACAAACGTTGCTTGCAGTGGGCACATATCTTTGTGGTGACTAAAAAAAAAAAAAGAAAAAAAGACCAAACCAAACCCATGCAGTATATACCCATTGTTGCAGTACCCATGACCAACACCAGGAGTCCCCAAACAACACTATTACACAGAGGGAGAGAAGGAGAGTTCAATGACAGAGCAACAAGTGCCACGATGACCAGAGGATTTTGTTACTGAAAACAGAGCTGGTTAAAGACAGAAGAAGCAACTGACTAAATTTACTGGCATCTTTGGAAAGATCATTTTAGGAGAAAAGACAACAGAGAGGATTCATGGTGGAAATAAGCATGTTTAAACAGACAACAGGAGAAAGAGGGAAAGGCTGAATAAATGAAAAAGAAACCTCATCACCTGAGTCTGAGTGTAGAATAGGAAAACGCTGATAAAAATAGGCTCTCTGACAATTCTGTACCTCTGAGGCCCAGTAAAAGAAAAAGATGACAGACAAAAAGGGGCCGTACAGAGGAAGAAATGGATGGAAACAACAAATGGGATTTGAGAAGGTAAAAACAAAGGTCCATACACCAGACAGTAAAAGAGAAAAAAAGCACTATGAAATAAAAAAACAGGAACACAAAATAGAAGAGAGAAGCAGCGATTTCTGGTTTACTGAAACAAGCTAACATCTGTCTGAACTCACCGTCCTTCCAGAGCTCAGAGACAAACTTGTCAGTGGACTGATTGAGCAGTGTAGCCACGTTGTCATTCAAGGGGTCCATGTTCTTCATCAGCCATTCGTCTGCCTTGTAGTCCACCTGAGGGGTAATATTACAGGAACCAGGATGTCGTTTTTAGAATCACATCTTTTGGATTGGTATAAAGTTTGAGAACAGAAAAGGCAAGAACAACTCTAAAACGGGTGAAAACGTATTACAAATTAGCATGTTTACCTTGCCGGCATAATGGATGATACAGAAGTCAGCCTCATCCTTCAGTTTCTTGGGTTTAAAGAACTTGGGGTGTGTGCCCTGCTCCTGCAGCACCTTCTCCACAAAGCTCTTGTCAGTGGCCTTAGGAAACCAGCACTCCTCATCCAGCAGAGCGAGAATACCAGGGGGGCTGGCCTGGAAACAAAGGAAGGGAGCAGATCTTAATGCATGAAACAGAAAATACAAAATAGTGGAAGAACAAAGATGTTCAAAGAAATAAAAGCTTGACAGGTAAGTGGCATCAGCAAACTCACAGGTTTCTCAATGAGGTCGATACAGGGCTGCAGGTCGAGGCCGAAGTCGATGAAGCTCCACTCGATGCCCTCCCTCTGGTACTCCTCCTGCTCCAGGATGAACATGGTGTGGTTGAAGAGCTGCTGCAGCTTCTCGTTGGTGTAGTTGATACAAAGCTGCTCAAATGAGTTCAGCTGCAGGGACAAGAAAAGAATGGTTCAGAACACAGTTGATCAGCAGCAGAAATGTTTTTTTTGTGTGATTTTTAATACATATTTTGTTCTATATACTACAATGTCCTGCAGGCACGTGATTTACAGTTTGCCTCACTTGTTTACCTCAAAGATCTCAAAACCAGCAATATCCAAGATGCCGATGAAGGAGGCACCCTGTCTCTTGGTCTTGTCCAGAGCTTTGTTGATCCTCATGACGAGCCAGCGGAACATCCTCTCATATGTGGCCTTGGCCAGGGCCTCCACAGCAAACTCTGCTTGCTCCTGGGTCTGGGCCTTCTGGACGTAGTCTCTGCCCACCTTGATCCTGGGTGACAGGATGGCCCTGGTGAAGTCTGTGACGTTCATGCCCATGAGGTGGCACACCTTCTGGGCAGCTGTTGCAGGGAGGGAGGGAGAAAATGAAAATGTGGAGTTGACGGAGAAAGAGAGAAGAAGAGAGGGAATGAGATGTAAGACAGAAGTGTAGGATCATAAACCACTCATGAAGGTGCAGAGGATTAAGGTCTAACTTACCTGTGTTGTCAGGCATGGAGGCCTGGTCTGTGTGTCGCTCCTTCTTGAAGCTCATGTTCCCCAGCTGCAGTACAGAGGCCACCACCTTCAGCATGCCTGCACAAGAAGCAACCAATCAAGAGCAGAGACATGGTTTTATGTTGTGCTGACAATATGTACAATGGCAACGTTCCACTTAAAGAATAAAAAAAAGTTGCAGTTTAAAACCAAGTTGCTGTCCACCTCACCTATTTGCTCATCCTCTGGGATACTCATGATCCTCATGGCCTCCATGGTCTCTGTAAACAGATCCTTGTCCTGCTGCCCCGGAATTGTGACGTTTCCGTTGGAAAGGAAACGGTAGTTGTTGTAATTTTCAAGGAGGAGTTCATCTGAGACAAAATAATAGGAGTGAGATAAATGGCAAAAGAAATTAAAAATCATTACAAGAAGAAACTTTCAGAATGAAACAAATAATCATTACTACTAAGAAAACCTCACTCTGTCTTTAAACATATAGGCATGTGATAAGTCACTTACTGCGCAGTCTGTCTCCAGCCCCTGTGAGCAAGTAGTAGAAGACATGAAAGGTTCTCTCTTCTTTGGCCTGGCGAATGGCACGGGATTTCTCCAACAAGTCTAGTGGTCAATCTGTTAAGGACAATTTTTCTGATACGACTATGACAAAGCTCTCTTGAACCATCCAATGTTTTGTAGTATAATGTGGCCTAAAACATGGAATTAAATACAAGGCAAAAACAAGAAACCAGACAGTTTCAAGGATACAGGTTTCAATATTGGCACCGACAATGTAACCATTGACATCAAAGTTGATCCTGATGAATTTTCCCTAGAGGAGAAAAAAAAAAAAAAACCAACAGCATTTAAGAAAGATGTCTGGAACAGTCCAGGTGTAAAACAAGCAGTTTATAAGACGAAGAACAAGACGTAGCATCAAGTCTTACAAATCTGGACGAGTTGTCATTTTTGACTGTCTTGGCATTTCCAAAGGCTTCGAGGATGGGGTTAGCCTGCAACAGTTGCTTCTCCAGCTCCCCCTGGTGGAAATGAACAGAAGAACAAAGCCTAACATAAGGGACACTTTCTATTTGCACTATCTTCATTAAATCTGCATATTTCTCTGCCATGGATTCAGATCTAACAAGACCTTGTCACCAAAAGGGATAACTCACTGTGATGTACCGTGAGAGCGTCAAATTACAGTCTGCTATTCATTTACTAAAATGTTTTGTCATTGCAAGAAACTGATTAGTTTGCTTCTTTTTAAATAAATATGCTGACATAGTGGTATTTGTTAATTCAGTCATGATGTACTTACATCTGAGGACAAGGGAGACCACGGAGTTTACAAAACATTTAAAACAAAAAGTGATGAGAGCGATACCAGATACACGCACCAGCAACACACACTGCACCCAAGCATTTCACCCCCCCCCCGACACACATAGACACACACACACACACACACACATCAGGTTAGTGCCCAAATCTGCAAACACCCAAAGACCCTGTGACCCTCATCAGTAACCCATCACCTGTTACCCAGAGCAGAATAATCCAGTGAAGCCCAAGCACAAAATAATGTCATGTTAGCTTCAGTAAAATATTAATTTTTCCTTGAAGCTGTACTTGCTTTTAGTGAAGTCTCTGCAAATATACAGTACGCCACTGTTTGTACTACAAAATTACATAAACGGAAAGTTAATTTTGAATTTGAAAAACTTTCCTTACATATATGAACATTCAGTACAAAAAGGGAAGGTATTTTTCCCCAAAACAGTTTGCTGAGCAGGTGTGCTTTTCAGCAAAGGCGTGACTCAGCTACCTGGTTTCTCATACAGAGGGTTTTTCACCTGATGATCACTCACATCCATCCAGCATTAACATGGACTGACATCAGTTCAAATCCAAAAGCTGC
The DNA here is from genome assembly GCA_037833715.1 of Toxotes lorentzi. Taxonomy (NCBI): domain Eukaryota; kingdom Metazoa; phylum Chordata; class Actinopteri; family Toxotidae; genus Toxotes; species Toxotes lorentzi. Next base: position 16,607,523 of record JBBMJY010000010.1, read on the forward strand.
CATTATTGCACTGATTCATAGGTAAAGTACAGGAGCAGGAGGAAGGCAGAAGAATTTAAAGCAGTGACCCTCTACTGTACAAGACATTTGATGTCTGTATCAGGCTTTTCTGAGTTCAAGCTATACAGCAAATCTGATTCTGGACTATTGTTCCCTCACTGAGCATTTTGATGAATAAAAAAAACTGTGTGACCAGTCACTTAGGTGTATGTTAATCACACAAAAAAGGCCATCACACGACATGTACTCTGCCACAAGATATCAGTGTCTGCTGGGACCAGATGTCGTACAAACATACACACACTGACAAAGCAAAACTTTTATGCAAAAAGAGAAAAGCAACTTTGGACTCAGGTGCACGCACAGAGTAGTGATACAAGTTATGAAAAATTCAACCAGACAAATACATGAATACATTTGTGAGACCAAAAATTGCTGTGATTTTTCAGCAAAGACCCCGCCCCCTCCTCATCCTACCATTGTCTGGCTGAATTTTTCACAGGAACACATACGGCTGCCACTGATCTGCAAACAAACTTCCTCCCTACTTCCTATTGGCTGGCAAGACATGTCACCTCTGCCCTTAATACAAAGTGACTCCCACAACAGTGCACTCCAGCGACGGGAAAGAGGAGGGAGGATGAGGGGTCAGGGTGGGGGAGAAGGAAGGTGATGACAGAAGCAGGTGGGGAGGAAGGGTGAAGGGTGAATGGAGGGAGAGAGTTAACTCACATGTGACAGGACCGAGCTGTTCTGTTGATGGGAAGAGAGAAATACAACCTCAAAAAAAGGGAATGATAGATGTGGTTTTCATCAAACCCCACTACGTTGCTTTCCGGAGCATCTATGAAAAGGCTGGCAGGCCAGATAACAGCGGTGCAGGTTTTCTAGTGGAGTCTGACGTCATGTGTGACTGTTACATGGTGGACTGAGTTTTATTTCTGATGAGAAGGTGCAGTAATATCAACAAAACAGAATACGTTACAGATGAAGTAAGGCCTCTGGTGTTTATAGAATGTCACAGATTGCTGAACTACTGTTTTTCTACGCCTGCAGGGCTGTTATCTCGATTACCACGCCTTTTCCTTTGATGGCACTTCTTTTCTGAGGCAGCTGTACCACAGAAGAGTATGCGTACTGCTGAAAACAAGCTGTCTGAATACAGCGATGTGATGATGGATTAACAACCATGTACACAATCAAGTGCACATAAACAGTAAAGGGAAAAAAAGTGGTTGAGCAAGTGTGTAGAGAGGAACAGGAAAATGTTGATCCTGTAAAATAAAGGCACTTAGTGTATTAGGGACTGTATCTCACCTGAAATAAGAAATAACAGCAGGGAGTGAAATGAGAGATGAAGGGAGTAAGAAATGAAAAATAAAAGGGATGACCGAAGGAGGTAAAAGAGTAACAGGAGAAAGGTTTGAAGGATGAACTGTGTAAGATGACAGGTGTGACTGACCTGGTCTTTCTTGGTCTTGTGAGAGGAGGCCACGTGAGCCAGATACTGGATCACCTTTTTGGTGTTCTCCGTCTTTCCAGCACCAGACTCTCCTCTATAATGGACAAACAGAGGCAAATAAACAGTCAAAGGGTTGAGACACGGATCGTATTAAAACAGTGACAGTCAAATAATATTAGAACACTAGAAGAAAGTCATGTCCGTCTGTGTGTATCTGAAACTCACGTGCAAAGAATGGACTGGTCCTCACGATCTGCAAAATAAAGGTGCACAAGTTGATTATGTAGCCTCTGCAGAACAACAATGCCGCATATTCTAAGTGAGCATATGTTATCACCACAGCACACACAGTTTTTGCCTGTACAACAGGATGTACATTGGCCACAGACAGGAAATCAATATCCGGCTTCCTGTGACTGGAAAGAGGTGCTGCTGGGTGTCAAACTGTTAATTACCCATCACCTCATACAACGTGAAAATCGTCTGAACACTTTGGAGCCATACATGGTGAAAACGGCCACAAATGGGAAAGAGGGGAGGCGTTTAGGTGTTGTTCACGACAGATGACAGAGCTCGGCACATAAGGAGGAGCTGTTGTCAAACTAAGAAAACATATACAGGAGGTGAACTAAAGAAACACATTACAACGCGATAGCCATGCTGGAAATACCAATTAGATGCTCGTAATGTTAACTTTTTTTGTAACTGTTGATTTAAGTTACAGAACACCGACGTAACAAGGCAATGGTTAATGTCTCAAAAAAAAAAAAAAAAAAAGCATGCAAATGCCAAAGACAGGAAATCTCCATTAGCAAAGTAATAAAAGCACTTATCACACACATGATCTTTAACATAATCACTTTAAAGTACATATTGAGCTGAATCAGTCTGAATACAGCGAGTTCAACAAAATGAATATCTTTTGCACTTTTAAATATATATTGCTCTAAAAGAATAATGACAAATGACCTGGACAGGAGACACACAGCATTTTATTTTTTTGTTTATTTTTTAAATGCAACTTAGCAAGAGTTAATACAACTTAGCTAGAGTTTAGAGCATGTGGTGTGTTCTGTGGCCAGTGGGGCATGTAAATCATGTCAAATACTCTGATGAGCTGGCCTTAACTCCTGTATCCCCCAGTGTCTTCCTTTTTAAGGCCCAAACTCATGATACAAACTACTCTCATTCACTGCACTCCAATTTTTATAAGAGGGCACTGATGCAGTTAAGTGGCCAATATTACAGCATGTATGTGTATAAAATGTATTCTCTTAGGAGTCTTACAGTTTATAGCTCAGCATATTACTGCTCAGGACACAGTAGCTTCACTGACAATGCAATCTTAAAGGGACTCATATTACAAGCTTTGGGATGCTAAAATAACTCTGGAAAAAGTCTGAATCAAGCCAGTAAAAATAGTACATCATGTAAGCCAGCAGACTGCAAATTCCACATCATCATTTCCTTATGCTTCCTGAAGCTCTCATGCATTATTCATGATAACAGTTTTACAGCGAGGATGGTGACTTACCCTGCATCATGCTTCTGTAAGATGTGTCAGTGATGGCATAGATATGAGGCGGCATTTCATGCCTCTTCTTGCCCTTGTACATATCAACAATCTCCTCTGAGTAGATGGGCAGGTTCTTGTAGGGATTTATGACAACACAGAAGAGGCCAGAGTATGTCTGCAACATAAGATAGAGGTGGCTTTTAAAAAAGCTGCACTTAAATGTGGAATAAGAAACCAAAGTGAAGGTACCTGTGGAAGAGGAGGGTGTTTGTGTTAAATGATAGTTTTGTGTTTTTTAGGTCAAATTCTAGAGACTGTACATGTGAAAATACCATAAAGGAGACGCCAGACTGTTTAGTGTGCAGATCAGGGTCATGGATTGGCCATTTCATAAGCTAACATTTTAAGTGTTTCCCGAAAAACTAGCTTCTCCAGAAAAAGGAGAAGCTGTACTTGATTCAGTAATAAGGCCTCCCTCTGTGCAACACCAAGCTGAAAGTTTCTCATGAACTCTGATTTGTTACCCTCCTACATTATGTAATCTCAACTCCACCCTGCTGCAAGTTTAAACTGATGTGTGACCTCAGCTTTGTCAAACAAGAGATACTTAATGGTTAACTGGTTATCCAAGTCATATCTCAGATCCACTTGAATTATTGTTTTGCTTCGAGGCCAAGTTTCAAACCCTCCTCAAGTTCCTTTCTCTTCTTTTGAGTATCTGGACTCATTTCTCCTCCCTTCACTTCATTTTTCCTGTGTGCTGCATTCCTGTGCTGCCCTCCCAACATCTCTGTACCAGGCATCTCTCCCCTCTGTCATGAACCCGCTCTCCCCTGGGAGAGGGTCAATTTAAAATCTGCAGAGGCTGGAGCCTCTCAAACCAACCGTAGCCTGGATCTCTGGAGGGAGTGAGGGAGGGGACAAGGGGCTGTACTGATATGACCGGGTCACACCACAAAGTCAAAGAGACCAAATCACTCCCAGCCCAGGACATGGGGATAAGTGACATTAATTATGGGGGCAGAAATAGTTACACATTTTACATTCCATGTCCATCTGTTCAAAAACTGGCCCCTCCCTTCTACCCTAATGCTGTTCACATCTCTCTTACTCTGAACTACATTGTTCCCTTCAACTTCCTGTTTACAAGATAACTCCAAACACAGAGAGAAAGAAGAAGGAGAGAGCAAACGAGAGCGAGAGAGAGAAAGAGGGAGTAGGGAAAAGAATGCTTACAATAAGACTGAACACGTTCTTTGCACTGACAATTTGCACACAGTGGATTGTCTTAAACAATGGGGCTTAATGAGATAATTAGGAGGTTGGACAGGGAGATAAATTAGTTTGGAGAGTCACCATTGCAGATTGTTTTCTGTGAGCCAGTGGGGATTTCAAAACAAGAGGAAAACGCTTTAAGACCACACCAATGAGACCAAGTTACCCTGATAACGGTCTTGTGGACAAGCTTACCAAGAAAACAGAGGCCAAAACATACACAGAGGAAAACGTTAAATGTCACATTTAGCTGGATTTTTGTCTACAGCACGTAATATAAGACTACGGCTAAAAATCTCCTCCACTGAAACAATAACTGGAACAGAAAGTAAAATTAGCCCAAAGCATCACAACTACATTACATTTCATCAAAAATGAGCAACAAAGGCTTCTCCATACTCACATATATGAGACCAGAGTAGTATCTCTCCTTCAGATTGTGCAGCACAGACGCCTCGTTCAGGCAGGTGAGCTCGGCCATGTCCTCGACCTTGCTGAACTTGGGCGGGTTCATCTTCTGGATGTCATCCTTGTTCACCCTGACCTTCTTACCGGAATCTGCCAGCTCCACCACACACTCGTCGCCGTGCTCCTCCTTCACAGAGCCGGCCTCGAAGCCCAGGCGCTCTGAAGGCACCCATACCAGCTTCTTGGAGGCCCAGTCAGCCTGTGCTAGTGGGTTGTTGACCAGATTGCGGTCCACGTACAGGAACTTGTCTGCGTCTGACATGGTAGCTGTTGAAGAGAGAGCAGAAGAAAGAGTGCTTGTGGTCAGTTGAGGGAAGTTAAGAAAATCATTGACAGCGGTCAGAAACCTCGAAATAAAACCATGAAAAAAAAAAAAAAAAAAAAAAACAGCTTCATTCTGGTCTTAATTCTTTTTATCTTAATTCTTTTAAACACTTGTTATCCATCAGCACACTGAAATAAATCATATTTGTGTATGGCTCAAGTCTTCAATAATATCTGGTAGGAAAAAAAGGCTTGATGACCTTTGCTATCCTTCCATCTTCACATGCAGTCTCTCAAGAACACAAAGGTCATCACTGATGTGATATGCAACAGGAAAAGTCAGCTGAGGTGAGGTCGGGTCGAGAAGCACACACAACCATGTCAAACAAAGCCCTATGTTACCCCCTGGCTAACTGCTGTGAATACTTGATCAAATTTCCAGCACCTGGACCATATGGCTGACAGGAGAAACATTTGCCCAGGATCAGAGTTCACCTCCCAGCAGAGGAGGGGGGGTTGAATTGACTGTGGGCGATCTTGATGAGATAGTGTAAACTTTTGCATATCATTATGGCCCTTATCATCCAAATAGTGTCAGGAACTAAACCCAGTGACTAAATCTGGAAACAAACGCCCCTTTTGTACATCCCTGTGTCCATTTTTCAGTTCAGATGAACGGTAAAGATAAAGGGTCATGCTGAAGTTTCACTATCAAACATGAGCACACTGCCCACTATAGACAATATATTGTCCAAGCATATAGACAACAAATTCAGCACAAGCCGTTCTTGCCTCACTACACCTCTAAAAGCTCATAAATAACAAGCTGTTGACAGGGAGTGCTCCAGTTTAACCCAGAGAAAGTGACAAGACAGGTTTAACCAGTATGAACAAAAAAGGAGAGGAGTGTGTTTGAACCAAGATGTCCAACCTCAACAAGTGAAATTAGCTGAAAGCAGTGTGCCTTCACCGTCTCAATTATCATTCCAAAACAGCAGGAGCATGACGTTTTCCCAGCAGCACCAGGGTCGTTAGCCTTTGCCAAAGTTCTCTCACCTCTGAGGGAACACTAAAGGCAACCATATACACACTTGTTTACATATGTTGTGTGGCTCATATACAAACACTAGGGAGAGAAAGGAAATAAAAATCACTGCAGAGGTCGGGTTCAGCTCGTACACTTAACTGAATTGTTTTATATGTCCATGAGAGCAATTCCACATTTCACTGAGGCCCAGTGGGAAATCCTGGAGCCAAATTCTCATGCTCAGCATTATAAAACAAATGTTTGGACAAAACGGTGCAGATAAACACAGATCCTACAAACCTCGTATTTCTCTTCTCAAATTTGTATTTTTCAAGTTTCTTCTTTTTCAACTGTTGCAAAACTCCATCAAGCTCTGAATCGTTCCTAAACTGTGCTACAGAAAAGTTTGCTGCATTTAACAAGCTTGTGTCTGCCCTATCCTTTCCAACACATTAACCCTGATCTGTGAGAAAGAACGCAGAGGGAGAGCCATTCTTCTCATGACCCCTGCATCCCTCCATCCTCTGTCAGTGCTGTCAGGCTGCAGGCACAGCTGCCCAAAGCTGCTTCACACCACCTAACTCTGCTCTGGTGGGGTCTGTTACCGACCCCATCCTGTAACAGAACGTGGGGCAAATTAGTAGAGATGAACAATTTTAGGAAAAGATCTAATTGCGATTTTCTGGCAGATATTGCAAATTTACAAACAAGACAGAAACTTACATCATACCATTAAAACATTAAACGCTAACGCAAACTCTAATGCAAGATTGAAAACTAAAGAATTGATTTCAAAAGTATTTACGAAACATGCATGTACATTCTACAAAGTCCTTGACCAATGGCAGTTATTTTTCTATTTACACTAGACTTTTCACCGGACTTTTTCCTCATGCAGATACCTGTGGTGATTTTTCAGGTGCCGGTATAAACTGGTTGTGTTTCCGCTGGATGTTGTAACTTTAGCCCCGACAGGTTTTGCACAGCACCTGTTTGTGGCGCACGTCTGCAGCCTCAAACCCGAAATACTCCCAAATGACCGACTGTTGACCGTGCTGTTTTTCTTGGGGATTAAATCCCATCACTCCTCTTCCGGTCCAGCTGAAGCTATATCACAAATGAAGGAGCAGGTGGAGCAGGTTAGACCGATGCTTTAGCATGACCTGTCCACGAGCAGCATGCTGCTTCTGATTGGTCAGCTTGACAGGTAGGGAGACGGCATGTATGTGTGAAATAGTTGACACAGCAGATCCTGGGTCAGTTAGGAGCACTGCAAAAAAAATGCAGCTTTGGCGATCACATTTCGCGTTGTCTGAAAAAGCAATTTCCATCAGAAAACGATAAATCGTTCAGCCCTACAAATTAGTCCTACTTTACCTCTCAGCTGGCTCTCTCACTCCCTCCTCTGCTTTCAGTCACCCTGCTCTCCCTCTCCAGAGACCTAACACCACCCATCCTCCCCCTTCTGTTTATCCAGTCTTTTCAGGGTCACATTCCTCCCATACTCACCCTTTATCAGGGAGAGACAGCGAGCAAAGGCATTCTACAAATTTCTGTCCTCTATGCCTCCTCCCTTGCATCTTTTCTCAGATCTATTCTCTGCCTTTCCTTCCTGTTTTTCCCCCTTCCCTTATTCCCCTTATTCCCATCACACCAGCAGGTCATTTGTGATCAGCACACTGGTAGCACACCCATGGCTGCATAGATCAAAAAGACTTGAGTGCTCTTATTCACCGTGTATGTGTCTCAGTATGTTTCCAAGCTCCTTTAAAATTCACTTGACCATTACTCGCTCCAGTACATTTGGATCAGTTGGCCCCATGCAGAGCTGAATACGAGCCATGACTGATTATAAACCCTGTAGCTTCGTTGTTTGGCAAAAACAAGGAGTGAAGCAGAACAGGCTGAACACACCCAAAGCTCTGTTGTTGCTTTAGCTTGCTATGTTTCAAGGTGCAGAGAGACATGCTGGCCACCATGAAAACAGCATCTCAAACGCTTCTAAAGAAAAAATAATACAGATGCTGCTGCACACTAATAGCAATAGCTTAATCATGTATTACTTGGTAGGTCAATAATATCTAAGGTCAAAAACAATCAGATTATATATTTCAGTGTGCACTGACAAATCTGGACTAGTGCTGTAACTAACAATTATTTTCACTATTATTTCAAATGCAAATTCTTTTAGCAATTAATCATTAAGTCCATAATAGGGCTACAACTGGCAATTATTCTCATTTTCAGTTGGTCTGCCAATTATTTTTTTGATTAACTGATTATTCGTTTTGTCTTTAAAATGGTTGTTATAATTACCCACAGTCCAAGGTGACATCTTTAGATGTCTTGAGATCTGCTCGTCCTCAGTTGTCCTGTGTTTAGGACAGTGGGTCTAATCATTGATCAGTTGATCTAATCGATTACTGTAGTTGCAGCTGCTCAAATATTTTCAATTTATTATCACATAAAAATCACAAACAAATCTGCAAAACTGTCAAATAAGAAGCTGTGACTTGGAAATGTTTGGTATCTTTGTTTGAAAAATGGCTTTAATGATTAATAAATTATCATAATAGTTTCAGAATAATTTTCTAACGACTGACTAGTGTTTCAGCTCTAATCTGAACATTATTTGTGAGTCAAGTCTGCTGATGTGTGCCACAGTCCGCCGCACATGCCTGACACAGATAACTCAGTGACACACTTCAAACTACCTCTCCAGAGAGTGGCACGAGGACTAAAAATTACCCCAGCGGCTATTCTAGTTTGACAAGAGCTTATCTATATTGAAAGTAGAGAGAAGAGGAGGGATAAAGAACTCCCATCAGACATTTTTAGAGCTAGGCCTTCCCTTGTGGAGGCCAGCAGTTATGGTAAGACTGGGATGTTGACTTGACTTTGAGATAAAACAGTGTTCATTAACGCTCATCACACCCACCCACTTGGCGTTCATGGCTCAGGTTCTTGCAGCCTCCCTGCCAAGTCCTCTCTAATCCTGTAAGAATCAAGGTTTCCCTGATTCCTTGTTACTTCGCAACACCGCTCGGCTGTGAAAGCACTCACTACCTATTCTGTTCATCCACATTTACGGTGAGATTAGCTGGACTAGATATTCATAACAAGGATTACTCGTTAACTGAATACACTAACATGCCGTCATCTCGAAACAACCCTTGACAAAAATCCCTGAACTTCATGGAATCTGACTGAGATACCATTAAAGGATTATATTCTAAAAATTCCCAAATGTCAACAGAGCTGGCAGTATCCTGTCAAAGCAGCAGCAGCCCGCTTGAAAGAGGAAACGGAACCATTAAACAAATAACACTAGGAAGAGAACAGAGGCCGGTTTTAGAAACCGGCCTCATCACAGAAACCAAAATGTGGTCATAAACAGAGGAAGTAATGCAGGAGCATGAGAAAGATGTGGAGGAGGAATGAGGAGAGAACTGGAAAAGGGACGAGCTACAGAGCGTCCCTTTCAGTCCCATTTGTCCCGTTTAGAAAGCAGGTCAGCCTGAGTCTTTAAAAAACTGAGGCCATCCATCCATCAGTCAGACTCCCTCTCATTCCTTTCCACCTCACTGAGTCCCCCAGAGTTACTGTAAAAACCAGGAGTCGTGACAGCCTCTACCACAGCATTACCATGTACAGTCAAACCCTCCTGTTCCAGCTAAAGGCAACTCATAAACCAGCTGTGCTGTGTTGACTGCCCCATTGACAGGAATATTAATAGAACAAAAGCAAAGTCAATAACACTTTATTCCTACCCACTGCATCCCATCCCAACATCCCAGTTATCTTAGGCTGAGTCAGATCTGCTCGTCCTCAGTTGTCCTCCCCATGCTGTGGATGTTATTTTGCACTGTTGTCACCCTAGTTTGTTTGGCTTTGGTTGCTTATACTTCCCTTTCTAACAAATGCTCCTATATCTATTTCCAGGGCGACAGTCCCTCTCTGTGCCTTGGCTTTACCACTTGGTCGCCTTCATTGCCCGATGATCCATCGGCTGCAAGTTCAACCTCATGAAAGCCAGACTGGGTGCCAGACAGGGACTGGAAAGGCACTGAGCCAGTCAAAATTCATTATGGGCTCATACGTCGACTCTCTCTCCCCTTCGCCCTCCTTCTCCGAAAGTGGAATGGGTGGGGCAAGGAGAAGAGAAGGGAGGAAAGAGGAAATGACAAACTGAGAAAACTATTTTGCCATTTGTGGAACTTGTTGTGTGTGAGTCTTTCAAGGAGGAGGGAAGGTAGCATTTTCTTGAGCACATGCAGAGCAGCTCTGAGGAGTGCGAAGTAAATTAAGCCCTTGCTGGAAAATAACCGTGCTGCATGACAGATCTGCATCACTTTCCACATTACTTTTCACATTCCTGCTCCAACCAGGATCCAATTTCACTTTGAACTGTAAGCTGGCCAATGCCATCCACCATTTACAACCAGAGGGGCCCCGACTAGGTCTTGCCAAAGGCCTCAGCACATCACCTACACCAGTGGTTCCAAAGTCTTTTTTTTGCCAGATGTACCCCCACAGCTCTGTCAGATGAACTCTAGTATCCCTTCATCAACTGAATTGATTTTAAACTGGAGGTTATTCCACTGTATTATATAAAAGTGGATATGATAGGGATGTTACAATAACCTTTTGTACGACTGAACTGTCTGATACCATTACTCCACTTCAAGTAGAAGAAGCTGGGCGTTTGTGACATTTATCCCTTACTGTGAGCAAACTATTTAAACTATTTGTACATTAATTTTAGAGGTTTATACTTCTCTCTTTGCTCTAGCTACTAGTGTCCACACAGTCACAATCACAACATGTGGTGTTCAGCCCCTTATCCTTTACTTTTAGTTATCCATTTCAACCGTTGATCCATTCATTTTAAGTACAAGTACCCCTGACTGGGAACCACTGACCTACACGACTGCTTCCACTGATAGTGGACAGTGCAAGTTCGAGTATCAAGTCAGGTGTTTTCCTAAAACCCTTCAACCATGTTTAAATATTCTGTAAAATACCTGTTTTATCTGTTTCAACCATTCATCCAATGGGAGTCTGGAGGCAGACCTTTAGACGCTTAAGTTAAATCACAAGGATGACACATAATTGGAAATAGGGTGTTGGTCTGATAAGCACATCCTTTTCAGGGTCACAGAACAAATTCCATGTCTATCTTTCAAACAGCTATCTGATTACACCACTGAATACACAATTGACTGGTTATTTGTTAAAACAGGGCAGATACTGTACAGCACCAGTTTGCCCTTTTACCAAAACACTCCAACAGTATTGACCATTAGAAAAATAGATAGGCGGTTACGTAAGCTTTAAACAGACAGTGAAAAAATGCAGAGGGGAGTTAAGATACACATTTATGTTTGTCAGCAGTAAATTTTGTTCGGAGGAATGCTGCTCTGGCACAGCTAGGTCTTTTACATCTGACAGAACCAACAAAGAAAATCTGCTGCCCCCAGGACCTCACGTCTGCTCCTGTTCTCATAATATTCATCCTATCACCAGACAGCCCCCGCCTGCTTCACCCTTATGGATTATTATGTGGCTCTTTTTAGCACTTGTTATCTTTGCCCGGGGCACTCCCGTTTTAGTTACTTAGACAATTCAATGCTATCTTGCTTTAACAATCATCTCCTCAAACAATGCATTCACAGGCCTAAAAGAGCCACCTGATAGTTTGACAACATGGACATCTGGTGTGCAGTACAATTTGGACTAAGACTAGAAAAACATGTCCAATAGTAGTCAGAAGATAGAGCCATTACACAGCATGTTTCAAAGTTCACAGTGCAAAAAAAAGTTCACCGTGTCTGTGGTGAGTGTCTTGCGCAATGTCAAACGTATTAAACACTTCTCTGTCGAGTTGCACACCAGGTGTGCAACTCACACACACCCAACGGTGTACAAAGTCTATTTTCGGTCACATACAGTAACACAACTGTACCACAATCAGCAGCCTCACCACTGATTAGATCTGCTTTCTGTTTTAGGGTCATCATGTGGAGTCTCTCAGCTTCTGCAAAAGAACAGTTGCACTACGTCCATTAATAATAATGAGCCAAAAACATCATGACACCTAGAAGAACCATACACTTATCCACAAGGACGTTATGTAGGTAAGTGGACAGCCAGGAAGCTGACTCAAACTGACACTCCAGAGAAAGCTGGACTCTGGGTCAGAAATCTGTAGACAAGAATTCTCTCATAATTTATGCCACAAAACAGAAAGCAGTTTTATCTACTGAGCCAAAAGCAATCATCATGAGAGGCACAGTCAAGGTCCGTCCTTCGAGTTCAGAAACGTGAAAAGTCCTTTCTGTGTGTAGTCAAAGCCAGAGCGCACCCATTTCCTTGTATTGTTGGGCTGTATTGAAATCTTACAGGTGCGTTCTGTGAGGGGGAGGGTGGAGGAAAGGATGGGGTGGGGGCCAAAAAACACAAGCAGAGGAAAAGAGGTAGAGCAGGGGGGAAATGAAGGAGAACAGACGGGGGAACAGGGATCACCGAGAAAGGTCTGACGAGGAGACTGAGACAACAAGGAAATGTAAGAAATAAAGAGCAGTGAAAGGAAATAGGAAACCCACAGAAGGCACTACTGCAGTGTCTGCTGAGCCCAGACATTGCAACCAGCCTGACTGAGGCAACTTAATTATGCTGTTCATGTCAACCAGAAGAAATATGTTTGGGCTGAACCAAAATAGACAAGATATTCAAGAAAAAAAGTAGCTGTTTGAAAAACCCAAATTAAAAAACCAACATTAGTGATATATGGAACAATGTAACGACAGCACCTTCAGTATGTGTGCAGGCTGAAATATACACTGTTTTTTTTCTGGATGCAGAAGTGAATTTCACCCAGTGCTGACTATGAACACTTACAGATACATACTGAGAAGTGGCATGATCAGCTCTGCCATGGTTAATGGGGAACCTTAAAGTCTCCGCTCTGACTGGAATGTTTTGCCTGCATGAATGAATCTCAGCTGACTACGTAGGAAACAAGGATATGCACCACACTTGACTTTACCGGCCTGTCAATCCTCAACAATCATAAGCACGAAACGTACTCAGAAAGGAAAACTGGCATAGTCCAACCGGCAGCCTCCTCTTCAGCTCTTCAACCAACATATATATTAATCAGGAAGGATTTGGCTCAGTGCAGTCTGATAATTCTTTTCTTGATTTCATATTTGAAAAGATGGGACCAGTGATGTCTTTGGTGTCTTTGTAGAACCAAATAACATATGAATAATCAATTATCACAATACATGCTGATGAATTATATTTTGATCGACCAGTCATTTCAGCTCAAGCTGAGATACAGTCATTTTTGGACGACGTATTTTCCTTATCTCAGCCTGAAAATCTAGGGAAAAGGGACAAATCAGCCTATGAGTGTAGTTAAAAGTTGACACACAACAGATCAAAGATCAGAAATACTTCACATTTGTTAAAAGAACCTTGAGACTTCATAACAAGAGACAGCTGTGGGCTGCAGTGTGTCAAACTGTGTCACACTGCCCTCACTGTGCTGTACTCTCATTTGCAGCTGAAACCAGCAAGTAATCTGGCTCAGCCAGGACAACCGTCCTTTCAATGAAATCTAAACATCCAAAGGCATGTTCTCTCAGACTGTGTCATTTTGAAAAGATTGAACAGTCTTGCTCGCCAGCTCCCTGTTCACCTTTTAATATGTCTGCATTTAATTTTGTCTAGCCTACAGTGCATAACTCTCCGGGGGGCGTCGAGTATGGACATTGCTGACACACGAATGATGGAATGTAACGATCTCTGCAGGGGGGCTCCATAACTGCACTGAAACTGGCAATCGGTGAGAGGAACAGCCCCTGCAGAGACGCTATTGCACAACGCATTTCCAGGACTTAATTCATCCCTATGACTCAAGTGCAATAACAGGATATGACATACTACATGTCACCCTTTGTGTCCCTTTAAGGCTAGATATTTCAAGATGTGTCTTTGTCAAGCTACACGGCGAGCAACTGCAACGCGAGTGTAGGTATATCATGCGGAGGAACACAACCACGAGACATGACTTTGATAGAAGAGATAAACACATGCTACATTAGAATATATGCACACATCTGCTACTGTTAGAGTATTTCAGCACAAACTATATGCACAATAATTTCTATGCCTAAGTATCAAAAAGTTATTACTGTGGTAAGTTCGCACTGTGGTTTAATGGCTTCTTGGCAGAAAACAGAAACAGAAGTGTATGGTTCTTATTACTAAAAGCAAGAGCAAAAAGGTGCTGCTCTCACTTTCTCTGAAACCTCTAACACCTTGTACAATGAGAAGCAGGTTCGGGTGGAGAGGTGCCAGAGTTCAGAGAGTTTTTTTTTTTTTGCAAATACTGAACCACACTGATTGCCATACTGAAACTCAGAAGGGGCATGCAGGCATACCAAAGTCTGTTTGCTTCCCAGAGTGCAAACACAATGATGTGCCATCTAAAAGAGCGAACACAAATTGTACTGACAAAAGCAGAGGGCTTACGTAGGTGCACCATGACACTGCATAGTTAGGCCTCATAAGAACGTGACACTTTACAGATCTGACAAAAGTCTGAAATTGTAAATGAAAAACCTTCTCTCAGGCCTGCAGGAACGACTACATCATGTGTACTGCTGTATGCTGATGTGCATTTGCATGAGGCTGAATGAATGTCCTCAGTATGTCCCTGTCCAAGATTACAGGGAGTCTTATGGTTTACAATTGAATCTGTCTGGGGAGGATTTGTGACATTGGGCTAAATAAATAAAATGTACTTGGCTGGCTATTGCTATCCCATAAAACTCATGTTGCCTGGCTAATGTTCATCACAGTGGACTGTTCATCATTTTCAGCTGGCATTCCTGTGTATTTCAGCAACCATTCTGGGTAGAAACCTGGCTAACAGATACAACAACCAGTGCCTACCCACCTCTGTAAAATGCTTTCTCCTGTTTCAAATGGTTGTCAGACCACATCCTCAAAATGGATAATCTACAGAGATCTGAGGGGCTGCTCCAAGACTGGTAAAACTGCATTTTCATGCTATGCACTCTGGACTTCATTTGGGAACACTGTCTTTATGTCAGACATTTGAACACAATATCCAAAACATGTATTTTATGAAGTATGCAACTGCAGCACCTACACATGTCGCACTCTTCTTTAAGAGAAGCATAAGGTGCGCGCGCACACACACACACACACACACACAGATGATATGGTTCAGAGAGGGTGAGCCGGTCAGCGCCGTTTTTTTTTCTCCAGGTCTGCCGGTGAACTGGTGACGTCATGCCGCCAGCCACACACGTTCCTGGCCACACACGTCGCCCTGTTTCTGTTACAGACCGAAAAAGTTCAGCCACACACTAATGATGCACTTTGTCCGTCGTGTCCCCCCGACAGAGCCGGTGTTCGTGTATCTGAACCCGCTCTCCTTTCACTTCCATCCCACTCAAAACTCTTCACCAGCCCGTTTTTTCCCCTGCAACTCATTCAAGCGAATCACTTCCTGCCTCTGCCGTTGGGGCTTTTAGCCTCTCCCCCAGCTGCCACAGCGCTGATGCTGTATTTGACGACCTCCCGCTCGCATATCGGCCAAACTGGTCCCCGTGTCAAAAGTTTATGCAATAAAATATGTATTCGAGTGCTGTTTTAAAGTTAGAAGAAAGCCCGGGTTAAAATCTGGTCGGGAGGTCCCACTCCACCCTGCGCGGCTGCTGAAGTTGCAGCGGTGAACTAGCAGCCGTGCTTCCTGGTTCACTGCACTTGCTGGAGTGACGGCGAGATTGAATGAAAGCGGGCACAGAGAGAGAGAGAGAGAGAGAAAGAGCGTGGCAGACAAAATGTTATAAACTGAGAATATTACCTGCTTTTAGGATGCAGGACGCCTTTCAGAGGGTGGCTAACAACAACCGAGCGGCTCAGTCAGCGTCGCCGTGAGTCAAACTTCTTTTCCTGTCGACAGCAGCTTCGCAGAGAGTTCAGGCTAAACTACAGCTCGAGCTTCCTCCCTCTCTTTCTCTACTTCAGTCACTCTTTCTTTTCTCTTTTCTCTTTTCTCTCTCTCTCTCTCTCTCTCTCTCTCTCTCACCCTCTTCTTTCTGCCCTCCCTCTTACACTAGCTGCTCACTGGGTCGCGTAATTTCTCTCAGAACGTAGACAGCCGGCGCCGGGGTGCGGTCCAGGACGAGGCAGGCCCCGGTCCTCATGTATCCGCCCCTCTGGCCAATGCGTGTCGCGCTTTGATAATCCACAGACTTTGGGCCAATCACGTTATCCCAGAGGCGTGCATAAACTGGAGGGGGGTGGCAGCTGCTGGGTAAGGCAGAGAGCGCAGAAAAAAACTGAACTTGAAAGAGCTAAGAGAATGGAGGGAGAGGGAGAGGGGATGCAGATCGAGCTGTGTTTAATGAGAGAGGTATGTGCATACTAAGGATTTTTATGACCATATAAGTACCAGTCACTCTCAGGATGGACTGCATCACCCAGGGTCCCCCCTCATGTGTCAACAGGGTCTAGTCTGATCACAGTCTACTCTGAAAACAAAGAGCAGTGATGGCTCCAAATGTTTGATGCTATTTCTACTGAAAGGCTGCCAAATATCACACAAATCCCACGCACACAAGGTCTGTCCGGGCTCACCTATACTGATACTTATTGATGTGTTTAGGTCACAGACCGAAAAGTCAAAGAAAAAGTAAAGTTTAAAAAAAAAAGAAGTCAAAGTTAAACTTTGACAAAAACACATGCCTGTAAAACGGAAATAATGGTCTTAGATTAATAGTATATTGCTTTTTTGTGTGTCTTTGTAATGTTGCTTTCTCAGAGGTCAGCAGAGAGGTCACTGGCCCACAGGTCCTTGAACTGATGAACAGTTTAAAACATTAACAATCATGTCATGGTTAAAAATAAATATCTTCACCCCACTGTGCTCTGTTTGAAACCAAGGGATTTGAAATATTTTATATTTATGTATCAAAAAAAAATCTTTTTTTTTTCTTGCTTGCTTCTCTCTTAGTGAAAAGTTGAAAAAAACGAATGTAGATGAAATATTAGCAAACCAGATGGGAATGTTTGAAATATGCTTCACATGTAAATGTAAGGATAAGTTAAAGAAAAAATCTGATTCATTTATAATGGTAATGATGATCAAACATTCATGTATATATGCTAATTTGACTAAGAGATTTTTTACAAACATCAGATTTTCTTTTTATGTTTAAATGTCACAGTTTCAGTTGATGTTTTGCATTGATGCAAATTAAACCATGCACATTTCAGATATAAGATTACACCAAGGGAACAAACAAGATGTGAATAAAGTACAGTGCAGTTCTGTGATTTAGTTTCTCAGTCAGTCAGGTAAGACCAGGTTCATGACCAGACATGTTAGCACTACCTGGGAACCGCTGCAGGTGATGATCTAATTAGTGTGAGGGAGAGAAACTCTTGTTCAATCTTCAAATCAATCCTGACAACTTGTCCTTGTTGAAAGTAAGAAATAAAGAAGATGAAGAGCAGTACAGAGAGACCACATGTTTATGCAGGTTAAATCAAACACAAAGCAACAGATGGAGTAGCTTCATGGGATATACAACATGAGGAATCATAGGAGAGCAGTGAGGCATTGGTAGAAAAGAAGAAAGGTTTGTTGGGATGGTGCAATAAAACTGAAAAAAAGGGATGAGTGAATTGATGGCAGTGGAGATGAAAGTTCTGTGACACCACTGCCAAAATCTACACAGAAAGGAACGGTACAGTGTGAACCTGTTTACTTCAAATACTCCTCTGGGAATCAGATTGGGTGATCTGAGCCAGGTTTGTGGAGTGGAACTTAAGGCACAAAGCCAATGCACATGCCACAACCAGCAGGGAAGCATTAAGAATGGAAAATAAATATTTTTCACTTTCTCAGTGTGAAACACGGATTTAAAAAATCAGCAGCTTTGATAAGCACGAACTGAGGCCCAAAGATAAATTAAAGCAGTGATTCCTGACTAGGGGTACTTGTACTCCAGGGGGTACTTCCGCAAATGCAAGGGGTAATTTTGGGGGGGGATACTAAGATTTGATTAGAAAATAAAAACCCACACTTTGGGTAAGCTCTCACACCTGAACACCACAGGCTGCGAATGAAAGTGTGGGAAAACTAGTTAACAAGTGAACAGAGAAGTCAAAACAGTTAGCACAAAAAGTAATGGATAAATGGCTGCACACTTCACCAAACTGACCCAAACTTCACAGTTCAATTATATGAACAAATACTGTATTTTATATATTTGATAACATTAAATAACATCTCATTTAATATCAAGTCAAAGGAACACATTAGAAACATGATGGATGGTGTTGATGAACTGATACTTGAGTTCTTATATGACTGTGGAAGAAAGACTGTGAAATGGTTTAGAGGAAGGAAGTGTGAAGGTAATTCTACTCAGATAAGCAAAATCATGACCCTTTTCTGTTTTATCTTCACTTCTTTGCTTCGGATGTGATGCCAGATAAGAGGCAGGAATATGTGAAACAGATGATGCTGCTCTGTGGTCCAAGGATAACTTTCAACAAGACCTGCTGCAAATATTGCTTGTGCACAGTATGTGGCATCAAATACACATTCAGCACACCACACAAAGGCAACTCTCACGCCAATTAAGCCCAAGAAGTCACATTGTAATGGTAGACTCAGGCAGGCACGGCTGACAGCCATTCACAAACACAGGAAAATCACGTTTTCTGTAGAATGTGTGATTTATGTTTGCTGTGTGCCATAATGTGAGGAATGTGACTGTGTGTTTTCCTATACGTTTAGCAGCTGGGCATGACATGTATGTAGAGCAAAACATTGAACATTCAGCATGGCTGCCTGGAAAAATCAATAAATCTCACACTCTCTCCCGGTCTGGGATGGATGGGAAATATCTGAAATTTCAGCTAAGAGGTCAAAGGTCACCCTGTCACCCGTTACTTGAGCAGGACCAGATGCCGAGAGAGGAGAGAAAGCCAAGTGGAAGGAAATGAGGGGGAGTCATAGAGAGAAAGAGAGAGAGAGAGACTGTTTACATAGAAAAAAAATGTAAAATAAACAAATTTGAATTCAAAGCAAATTTCAAAATAACAAAAAGTTCACATGTAAAAAGAAACCTGCGGCTAAAGAGTAAAAAGTAGTCATACAATAAGTGGCAGAAGAAAAAAAGCAAAGGGAACTGAGCCTAGAAAGAAATGTAGGATAAAAACGCAGGCATAAATGACCAAATATGGACACTTCTGACCTCACTATCTCCCTCCCTCTCTCTGCCTCCCTCCTTTTCACTGTGACCTAGTCTCTCTCTCTTTCCTTCAGTTGGTTGTAATAGCAGCAGGGTGTGTCTGTAATTCAGGGTGTGCAGAGCCATTATATCATCCAGTCAGAAAGAAAAGGACCCATTCAGTGACAGCATGTTAAAAAGCTGGCATGTTAACTCACTGACCACTCTCGCTGTGTAATTACTTGTGTGAATTCATGTGTGTGGGCATTCACGCATCTCAGTGAGAATCTGTGTGTGTGTGTGTGTGTGTGTGTGTGTGTGTGTGTGTGTGTGTGTGTGTGCCCTCATCCGTGAACACAAAAATATGTATATATGCACTGTGGCTCAGATCTATGTCAAATCTGCTAACTAAGTTGTTTAATGTTACGGTCTGACCCAGATTTAATAGCTGTAACCTCTTACCTGACACACACTGAGAGGCAGTGGCAACCACACTGCTGTTCATTCCAACAACTTGTGTGTTTTTTTGTTTTGTTTTGTTTCCAACATGTACAACACCCTGTCAAGATTATTTGCGCTACATGCTTCAGTTCACACAGTCTCTTGGCATGATCAAGCAAAGTGTTTATGTGCATCTAAAAGGCGAGAACCACAACGAATAATTAAGAGCAACTCCAGCTTTTAAGATAATGCAATAATGAGAGTATGGCAGAGTGACTGGCTGTTTATTCTTATGCTCTTGAGTCTCGCCTGCCTCCTGTGCCTCCATCCTCCTCCTTTCCGTAGTAATCAGTACACAGGAAGGAGTGATAAGACACAAGTTGACTCACAAAACAAAGGAATGTGGAGTAAAGGGAAAACACGCAAAGCTTCCCCTCTTTTGTTAAGATGTTTTTCTGCTCACTCATCATCTGTACTGATTCAACATCTCTAATGTACGTAACGTCAATATATCATTTTAAGCCGTGTGTGTGTGTGTTGCATGGGAAAAAGATGGAGGGATATAAACAGCAACAGTGGCTGCTTTGTCTGTCTTGGGTTGGTGTCTGTCTGGAACAGAATGGAGACCTAACAAGGTGGAGGGCAGCATGTGTTTCAAATACAAATACAGCTATGTGTTCACTATAAACACAGAATGCTCTCAGGCCGTGCCAGATTTGGGTGTTGTTGCCGAGTTTCTTTCTCTCTCTCTGTCTTACTCCCATACACACACATACAGAAATTTCAACACAATCATTCATCTCACACGAACACACGCACAGCAAAAGCATTTGGCCCGGTGACAGGCACTTTACTTTCAAACAAACACACCAGCAAACATTAACAGTTTCAGGCTCTGAGAAAGGCGGGCAAATTGGGCTAGAGTCACTAGAAGAATTCTGCAGCTCTGCCTCTCAGCCCGTTTGCTCAGCAGCAGCCTCTGGCTTCCCCTGTCTTTTTTTGCCTTATATGGTCACAAGAGTGGTTGAGTAAGAGAGAGAGACAGCCGGAGCGAGGGTGGAGGTGTGGTCTATTGTTTCTGGCGGAAGAGGTGTAGGGTTACGTGCTGTTCTTGAACCTTTGGAGCGTGTCGTCATTTTCTTCAGTCACCTCTCTCCTCTGTCTGTAGGTAGACGAAAGAGGATGAGCAGACAATGTGTGTGTGTGTGTGAGGAAAGGGGTCAGACTGATTCATGAGTGTGAATCCCGGGGCCCGGAGGCCAGTCGCGGTGGAGATGGCAAATCATTAACAAAGCTGCTGAGATGCAGTCCCAGACCGCTCCAAACTATGCAGGAATGACTTTCATCCAGCACACAACTGCGTTTGTACATCTGGATCACTTCACTCACACCTGCTTATGTAACGCCAGTGGAATTCCCTCTGCTCAAAGAAACCACGGCGTCTCTGCCTGTGGTTGCTACTGAGCCACTCATGATTACATCCCCTGGCTTTGTCTGCAATGATCTAATGCGAGCCAGCACCACTAAAAGTGCAGATGGAGCATGAGAGATGATGTGCGCTTAATAAGCAGTCTGGAGGCCCTTGTCATGATTCTGTCAGCCGTGGGCTCTGCCATGACATGCCAGGGTGGGAAGGCAGGCTGGGGTGGTAATGTTTTTTGGTTAGCGAGTCGTGAGAGAGGAGGGGATGACTGGAGGGAGTCAGACTGCAGGTGCTCTCCTTCAGCCCTATTTGACCTCATTTACTTGAGTGAGTGAGTGTTTCAGGCAATGACACAGAAAAAACACCTTAATCCTGCACTCCACACACACACGGTCTTTATAGGACAGAGTCCTTGCATGGACATTGTGTGTAGGCGATGAACCACAGGAAATGTATTTTACTTCTTTTGTCTTATCTAGAATACTTTTAATTTCCTTGTTTAAAGGTGCTATGCATGATTGCCCCTGTATTCCTCTGTTAAATATTTACAATGTCCAGTGATAACACAACGGTTTATTACTTTTGCTTTAATTGGGAACCATGGCAACTTCCAAACAAGCAGACAGCGCCAAAAATCAAAATCCACAGCACAGATGGATCCATGTTGATATGATAATATGATCACACACCTTTGGACTGGTGAGACACAGGCAGGTGATTTGAGATGTTACCAAGCAGATGAAACTGAAAACAAAAGGTCAAATGCTGTGGAGGGGGGGTCGTAGTCTGTCATGGCTACAGTATATGTCGACGCCACCTCTGATAGAGGACAGAAAAGTGGTTTGGTAGAGGATGTTTTGTCAGGTGCGAGACTCAAAACATTATAGAGATTAGAGAGACAGACAGGTCAGCAGACAGTGTTGATATAGAGGGATGAAAGAAGGGAGGTAATTTAGAGAGGCAATAAATGGAGGGTGGCGTGTAGGCGTTTCAGTTACACTGATGAGAGGGTTGTGATGGCGTGAGTAACAGCTACACGTTCAGATAGAAAGCCCAGAGACGAGGGAACATCTAACACTGACGCACACACACAAAAACACCAGAAATATTGCATCAGTGTCTTTAGGGACAGTAAAAATCCCTCGTGTCTTTTTCATCCACAGACAAAAACACAAATCAAACACAAAACATCTTTTGACTCCTTTATTACATCACTTGGTCATGTCACTGGTACATAGAGTTCAGTTCAGTAATAAACCAAATCAAACTCAGATTTTGCAAATTCCTGCTTCACTTAGGTTTCACAGACCCAAAGACATACACAGAAACACAGAAACACACACACCCACACGCAAAAAGGTCTTCCTCTCTCACATTGTTAGGCATAATGGTGTAAAATGACCATGTGTGGCTTTGTCAACAAAATGCCACCCTCTTGTGGACAAAAGCAGGAACTACATGTAACACTGTCAGAAACCTCATTCAGTATTGTCAGGTTTTAAGTTAAGTTTTCTCCTCCATTAAAACTAAATAAATGTTCATCCCTCATTTCATACAGTATAAGTGCATTACAGCGGTGTATTTTCCCATTCTACAGACTCTTACAGAAAACTGTTACACACTCACGCTCAGCAGCTCTAGTGGTATGAATAGAGCCGTGGAGCTGTCACATTTTTTTAGAGATATGGAACTGCTGCAAAGTGGAGCACAGCGTGATCTAATAGGTTAATGGAGGCACACACCCAGCCCTAGACAAAAGAAACAAAAGAGACAGAAGCAATAATGCACAGCTAAAGCAGTATGTCTAGGGATGGGTGTGAGCATCTGAGAGTTTGCCAGCTGGGATTGCGGCAAGGTTTTATTTATTTATTGATGGTTGCCAAACAGTCTCAAAATGGCGGCTAAGGGCTGCCGACCATGCCAGAATCATACAAAACAGCACCAGAATGGTGGCGAATGGCAGGGTGGGAACAGCTGGTTTATTGTCCAATGATCTTGCTGACAAATGAGTCCAGCTCATCATCATCTTTGATCCCTACAAAATGGTCAACGACGTCCCCTCCCCGCATGGCAATTACCGTCGGGACAGCAGACACCTGGAGAGACAGACAGACTTATGTTATAAGACAACACCAATGATTTATGATTTAACAACATTTTGTATTGCAAATAAGTTTTTTTTTTATTATAGCAAAGATTTATCAAAATTTAATTCACAAGAACTAACAATGGGTACTTTATACAAACTATAAACCTCAGAGTTTAGATGGTTAAAAAAAAAAAATTAAAAAAAAAATTGTATCAGTAACACTACAAAAATACTATAAGCCTCACCCCATATTCAATAGCCAGGTCCGTGTGATCGTCTATGTCAACTTTTGCCATGGCAACACGGCCTTTCTGTTTTGCAACAGCCTTCTCCAACCTCGGCCCAAGGATCTTACAGGGACCACACCACCTAAAGACACCACATGAACAGAACCAGTGTCAAAGTGTTCATTCTTTAAAACATGCTAATACTGAGTACGACCAGCACGAGGAGCTGCTGAGGTTTACAAAGTGCTGGAATAGTGAAAAATATAAACTAAAACGTAGCTGGCCTTATTTATTTATTTGCACACCAGACATTTTGACTTGTCATAGCAGGAAAAGCCCAGATGTTAATAACATTAATGACTGTTCCATTTGGTTAAAGTGTCCCAGTAAGCTGTGACAGTGTGAGAGTAATCCACGTAATACAAGTGGTTCGGACTTATTTTGTCTGCAGCCTAGATATACATTTTATTTGGGTATTTCATATGTCTTTCTACTTATTTTATTGCTCTGTTGCATGCGTCCTTCCAGTAAATTTTCAATGTCTATTGATGTTATCTGTGTGAGCCTCGTTCTGTAATATCCTGACAGCACAGCAGATCCATAATTGATATTGAAACAGAAGCCATCAGGTGATAGATATCGTTCTTTTAAGCAATTTATTTAATTATTTCCGCACATAGTTGCGACACTGCGGGGATTGTGAGAATTTTCCATTTGGTAAATACAGTTTCTCTATACAACTATAACAGGTCAAAAGTCTCCTGTGAAAAAGCCCTATAGCAAAATAACAAAAATAAATAGGGTGATAAAGATGGCTTTATGTCAGTAGCTGAGCCTATTTTGAAACATTTTGGAACAGGACCTGAAATACAGGTTGTGTGACTGACATTATTTTGGCCTTTCATCTGCTGCTTTGTCAGTAATTTCACTGCTGTATATGTAATATGCGAGGATGTTAAGGCTTCAGTCAAGCAAAAACTCAATTGAAATTTGATTCCATCATAGTTAGCATGACATCCTTTAAGGTTGGTAAATTTTTTATAGTGATACATTTCATCTTTTAGATGCTGATCACTATCACTCAGGTATTTAAGTTAACATTTAGCTGCTCTCATTTTGAGTGTATTTTGACTTATTCAATAAGTCACACAGCTTCTCCTTGTGAAAAGAAAAACACACAATATAATCCAAAAATATAAATCTCCATGGCCCTTTTCACATGTAGCACAATCTTTACAGCCAGTATAACCAGTGGCTGTTGTGTACATGACTTGAGAGTGGAATCCCCATGGTGAGGTGTGTACATGTGTCTATATTTTAGGAAACACATTTTGTCACTTAAAGAGACAGGACAGCTGTTAAACGATGTCCTTTCCAAGGTCAGTGAATGAATACCTGAACTACAGTCAGTGTTTGTGCTGACGTTTTAATCTCTTTTAATCTCTTACAACATCCTGGATCTCTTGAACATAATTTATTTTTTGAGACCAACCTGCTCCCACACAGCTGTCTCAGTGCCAAGATAACCATCATGAAAACAAAGGAGTTGGGATTCAAAAAGAACCAGGGCGGACAACAAATTGATTTAGCAATTAAGGGCCTTTTCCTAAATATAGCCTTAACTATTTAAGATTAGTAACCACGGCTTCATCACTACCCTTCTGAACAGGCAAAATATGTGTCATCTTCAGAATTATATCTAAAGACTAACTAAATTTAATTTTTGACACTTTTTGTAAAATCAGTAGTCGTGATCAGGTACTTTGTAGACTCTGATATTTACAAATGATTAATAGCTTTTGTAGTTTTGAATAAAATGACAAATCTCTAACCACCCCTCCCTGGAGTACTCACTGGGCGTGGAAGTCAACTAGCACGGGCAGCTCACTGTTGATGACCCTCTCTGTGAAGTCCTCATTGTCCTGAACATTGAAGGAGACTGCCCGACGGGTGATGTGAGGAAGGGAGCGAGATAGAGTGCGTGAGGGAGAGAGGAAGGAGACCCGGGTTGTGGTGGATTGCAACGAGGTGGAAAAAGAGGAGCAAGCGATGGCGGCAGAGGATGTTGGGAGGCAGCGGATATCTTTCGCAGACAGCATCCAAATTCTGCGTACTAGCAGCCTGTGGGCCATCTGTGTAAAAGACATAAGATACCAGAACATTAATGTTCATTACTGTGATTTCACGCTAGTTTGACACTGGTCGAGGTAAAAGCAGAAGCACTGCACAATGCCTGCGTTTTGTACCATAGGAGAGGACACTTCTGTACTGTAAGGCCAATATGTTTACAGCCACTTTCTACATGCAGAGTGTACTATGGGTGGGTGTGCTTTCCTGTGTGATGACCACTTACTTGCCAGGTCTAGTATTAGAGCTAAACCAATAAGTGTTGAGTAATTCAATATAACAAGCAAAAATTTTAAGCACTTTATTACTGTAAATTTATTATCTTAAAAATTTGGAC
Source organism: Toxotes lorentzi (assembly GCA_037833715.1). Classification (NCBI taxonomy): domain Eukaryota; kingdom Metazoa; phylum Chordata; class Actinopteri; family Toxotidae; genus Toxotes; species Toxotes lorentzi. The sequence continues at coordinate 16,633,465 of JBBMJY010000010.1, forward strand.
TTTGGACTGAACAATGTCAGTTTGGCCATTAGACAGTTGTTATGAGCATCATCCATCTGTAGACAAAACAATTAATCAATGCAATAATCAGAATGTAGATGAACTAATGATTAAAATTAGAACTGTAACTAACGGGTATTTCATTATCGAATAAATCTGTTGATTATTTTCTTCATTAATTAATTGTTTGGCCTATAAAATGACAGAAAATGAAGAAATATGTCCATCACAATTTTACATAACTGAGGTTGTAGAATTCAAACTCCTTCTTTGGTCATAACTTAACATCCAAACATAAAAATATTCACTTCGTCCCAACTCAAAATAGAAGCAGCAAGCAAATATTCACAACTGAAAAACCAAGAACAATGACTTTTAGAATTTAGAAACAAACACACACACAAATTATTATTTGATTATCAAAACTGTTGCAGATTAATAGCCTGTTGACAGGTCCCAGCTGAGGTTGTATCACTGCTCGGCAGTTTAAACCATTAAGCAGTTATTAGAGGAACAATTAGGATCAGCAGCTCTCCTCCCAGAGCAGATGAACAGAGGAGACAATGAAAAATCACCATAACATATGATCTTCTGTTACACTTACACGGTAACTATTTTCCTTTCACTAATCAGCCACTAAAGTAAAACTGTAACGAGGTTAACTTCATTAGCAGACAGTTTCTCTGCGAACACATGTGCAGCCATGTTGTTCCGTTACAGAAGACACGACTGAGCTTCAGGCGTTTAAAACTTTCCTAACCAACATTTCCCTCGTAACCACTCATCCATTCCCCTCCGACTTGTTCGGAGGTGTTTCCCCACGCTCTCGTGTTTGCTGCTGATCTACCGGCAGCTCGTTTCCTCCATTAACCTCCGTTACGCATGACTTTGCCCTCTTCGTCCTCCTCCTCCTCCCCCTCACCTTACCCGGCGCTCCTACTCGTTTCGAAACGCACAAACACACACAAACCGGACTGTTTCGCCAACACAATCCCAAATGCCACATACAACACAAATGAATTAAACCGATGCCATGTATTTTCCGTGTTTACCTTGCCGTTTAGCTAACGTTGATCTTAACCTCGCGGACCAATGAAGTGCTTCCGCTTTGGTGTCTCGGCGGGTTCTCATCGGTTTGTCCGGCTTGAAGTACTGTGAGTGGCGCCACCACCCGGCCAAAAAAGCGCATTGTGAATAGTGTCCCTCTGCTGTTAGCAACACACAAATAACCAACACAAGTTCAAGGAAATGTCTGCTTCACAAATGGTGGGCCATATAAATGTTAAAAAACACACTGCTTTATATCAAATTATGATTTCAGACAATTTCAGTTCTAACGAGTAGACCTGCATGTGGTTTTCTCTTTGGCCCGAGTGGCCTGAGTTTGTTGTGAAGAAAATGTTAAATCACAGGTGGATGCTGACTGAACAATGAATAATATACTGAATAATATAACTGAATTTATACAGTACAGTGTTCAGGTATGCAGGTATACAGAACAAAAAAGTGCAGATGTAGTGCTCTGTTCATATTAATTATATTAATAATTATAATTTTAGTAGGATTTGCAGCTGATGGAATAGTTCTAGTTCTACTAACACCACTAAAGCTCACTAACATGGTTTTATCTCTTTATCTATACAACAACATGGGCCAAGAAATAGTTTGGTACATAACCCCTGTCGAACCACAGTGTCATTTTTATACTTTAGTTCTTGTACAGATCGTACAGATTGTTCAGACAAATGAGATATACCCTGTTAATTAGTCAGGCAAATTTTATCACAGAGCTGGACTAGCTGTTTCCCCCTGTTTCCAGATTTTATGTTAAACTACGCTAACTAGCTACTGGCTCCAACTTAATATTTACTGTATGAAACTTCTTATGTAATTCTCAGCATGAAAGCAAATAAGCATGTTTCCCAAACAGTCAAACAATCCCTTTAAATTAGGAGCGGTCCTACAATACAGTAAAGGCAAAATCCTTTTAGATAACAAACAAGCATTAGGTGAGGCTTTATTGCACTTCTGATTGTGTTATATGTATGAAAAATATAAGTTATAAAAGTGATAAGTTGTGTGTGGATCCATTTTTTTTTTCAGTAAAAAAAATAACATCTCTTGCTCTCATGCTCTGCACTATTAATTCATAATTTATCGGGATGGAATAGCACAGTCGATGGCCTGAGTCTTTCATGTCCTAGAGGGCAACAGGATGAAAGAGAGAGAAGGTGGGTGGGTTGTTTGGAACAGAGATGGATGTCATCCAAGGTTCAGTGAAAAAAGTCAGACTCAAACAGACTGAACAAGACACTGGACAGAGGAGGAACACAGATGAGGTGCTGGTTTAGGGAAATAGTACATGAGAGAGGATTTAAAGCGTAAAGTTGTAGAGGTAAACCATTTCCAGGACCAGATGAGCTGATATGGGCGGAGGAAAAGCCTTGGTTCTTTGCGTCATTTCTACCAAGAGGCATGACAAGCTCAAGTATCCTCTTTTAAGGATGAAGAGTCAGACTCCCTCTCTATTGTTAGGCTGATAGATACCTGTTTTACTCTACTGTCACACCTCTGCTTTTCTTCTTCAGTCATTTTTATTTTTACCATATTTTTTACTATAAAAGCTAAACTACCTCCATTCAGACATTTCAGTGTTATTTTCTCAGTTTTTCCAGAAGTGAATTTGTAAAGAACATTTCTTTTCTAACTTCAGTGCAGGACTTTTTAATCACTCTCCCTTTGGCCATTTATTCCTACACCAGAGGACATCAGAGTGGCATTTGTGAAGTACATCACGACATATTAGGATGGATAAAAGCCTTCAGAGGAAAGATGGATTTCCAAGACCTTCTTCCACTCTTCGACCTCCTCCGCTGTTTCGCAGCATAGGACCGTCTGGGCTCTCCGCCAGTGTGCCCCCACACCGACGTCTCCGCTCTGTATTCTGCAGGTCTAGAGCTGTGATTCCTGCAAACACACACGGCATTGAAGCTTCAGACATTCACACTTTTACAGACATATTGACTGGCAACCATGCACGGACCATTATGTGTCCACTGGGGTGCAATGCTGTACTTTCAGACAACATTAAGTCCAGCACAGTGTTGAATGCACTTGAGCCAGTAGTGGACTCAGATCTACACAGGAGAGCTGGGTTCAGGTCAGGGGTTTTTGCCGACACATGGTCTCTGATCTCAGTAAGACCTCAGGCACAAAGCAGGCAGCGAGACGGACAGCTGTTTTCTCACCTCTGTCCATCCGCAAGAGCTAATGGCAGAAATATAGGCAGACAGAGCAGATTGGTGACTCCACTTCAGACATCAGAGGATCCTGTGAACAAAGAAAAGCAGCAGCAGAAGAGGAGAAAGAGGAGCTATAAGGTGGACTGCGAGGGGAAACACAAATATGTGGTGCCATCACTCACTGAGAAAGAACAGAACGCCAAGCTCTGTGAATGGTTACAAAGTCTGGGAATAGCAGATAGCAATGTGAAGGACTCCATCAACACAAACAACCAACAACGGCTATTTGCATCCAAATGCAGGGGGGGGGTGACGAGCCACAGAGAGCCAGAAACAGCGGCAAGCCACAGGAGAGATAGACGCCCCCATTTCCTACCTCCCATCTGTCAGTCGGATTGCCTCCTACATGTGCCCCTCCTGCTTCCTGAAAATTCCCCCCCACCCTCACCCTGCACCTACCCAGACGCCCCCATCTATTCCCTACCTGTACCACCACTGCAGCCACTCACATCAAGGAGGAAGTGAGAGGTAGTCATATAGCCAAAAAAGGGAGACCACTGACTTCCTGAGGTCTTGAGGCTCTGGTTTGTGTTTTTGACCTGTGTACCTGATTTATGCCTTATGTTCTCACTGGCTCGTGAATGATTTCTTTAAATATTTTAAAAATATTATGGAAAAATCTGTGTTGCTCTAAGACATTAATCCCATCCCATCTTACAGTTTATAAGCACTTTGTTATACACACTATTCACCATACGTATCTGTTCTCTGCACCTTATATTTATATTCA